>JAHZMV010006692.1:0-77045 GCA_027743765.1 Coecobrya sp. COE2
TAAGTTTACATTAAAACATGTGAATACAGCTTAAATGAGTACATCAGCTGTTAAATTGTATGCTTGTAGCATAAAAACCGAAAGTCGGTTTCGGTTTCGGTTTACGGTTAAAACCGAAACCGATCGCGGTTTTCGGTTCGGTTTTAGCTCAAAACCGAAACCGATTGTCGGTTTGTAACCGAAACCGAAACCGTGAATCCCTAGAAGGGAGAGAATCGTAGATAGCACTCATGCAAGAGTAGAGAATTCCGTGCATATAATAATATGTATGTATAGAGATAGAAGAGGGCCGAAGGAAAACATGGAGAAATGGCTTCCGTCCTATTTTATATCCACTAAAGTTTTTAGGGGAATTCCTCCCGTAAATGCCGCAAGCCCGGCACTTTGTTTTATTTATTTTACATCTTGACGGTGGTGGTGTAAGAGAAAATGAAGAAAGAGAGAGGTCTGCACAATAAATAGGTATTTCCATGAGAGGAGCTGTGTTGTCAGTTTTTTTGGAGAAGGGGAAGTTGAATGAAAAGTGTTTTGGAATTGGAATTTTGAGAATGGCTGTTGTGAAAGCAAGAGCAGTAGTTGTGTAGTATTTTGCCTCACTTCAGCAGCAGTGTGATGAGTGGTTATTACCATCATGAGTCAGTCAGTAGTACGGTCGTATATTTTTGTCAGCTATTTTAGAAGCCGAAGAAAGTCTCCTGCTGGATAAAATAAATAAATATGCATGGAAACATTCTGCATAACTATGCATGCCACTTTTAGTTTTGTAGTGTGTGCATTTGACAGAACTGGGCTGGCTCCTAGTAAGCCATACAAAGCCACTTATTACTATTATCACCAGACATAAGACCGCACCGTCATCATCACCACCACCGTTTCTAATGCAATGCTAGACCGTAAAGCCTTTGGATCTCTGGAATCTTTCGCTCTCTGGAATCCCGTCACGTTTTTACATGTACATTTTCTCTCTGCTGCTGGAGGAAATATCCTTCTTAAAGAAAAACTCGAAACCGGTGGAAGTCGGGAAGAAGCGCTAGCAGCGTGCGCGTGCATGTGCACCATACAATAAAGCTTACAGTTATACAAAAAAAACTCCAAAGACATTGGAGGAATGGAGTATATATGTTTGTATGTCTAAATGTATTTTTACCTACACACATTTCTCGGTTTATATTATTTTACCCTGGTATTTTCCCCCTTCGTTCATATAGATTCATAGCTTTACACACACGCGATGTCTTAGTTCTTATTACAATATGCCGTTTGGCCCCTTTAAACTCCGGTTTTTGAACAGTGTGGTTGTTTGTAACGGTAATAGGATATGACTACTGACTGACTACAAATACACATTGAAATTTATACTGACTGATAGAGCAACATCAACATATTTCGTGTAACAGTAGCACCCACACACACATATTATTTTTATTACACAAGTAGTCAGGAACACAATATCAAATATATCGTCCAGATCCAGTTGTGTGACACGAGCATATAATCCGTTATCGTATCGGATCGGCTCTGCGCTGCAAAATATATACCATGTAAACTTACTTACTTACACGCTGTGAACATATTAACCTGACGTCACTTGCAAATCTGTATACTCTCTGAGATGTAGTGCTACAAATAGCAGTATTAAATTTTGTTCTCCCAAAAAAAACCAAGAGCTCTGATAGTGCATATGGCCGTCTCATTATATTCCGTTATTGTCAACAGTACGTTATCTCTGTGAGTCTGGACCATTTTTCGTCCCTATAAAATCGCTTGATATAATATAGACAGATATTGTTGTACAAGGCAAATAGTTAGTTTTTTGTATATAAAACAGTGCTACTGTTATAACCGTCTTCTGCAGTTTTATTTTTTTGTTTTTTTTGCACACACACTGACTGTGTGAAAATTACACTGCGGATAAATGCAGTTTGGGACGGTTAAAAATATTTTTGGTTTGGACGGTATGGTCGTTTTTCTTGAATGAGAAGTCCTGAGGAGTAAAGAAGGAGAAGTGGTTTGAGAAAAGTTGTGGGACTAGGGCTGGTTTTTGACAGTGGTGGAGAGAATCAGGATTGGAGCGCATCTAAACAGAAGATCTGATCTGATCATGGCACACGCTTCATTGTGGCGATGAAAACTCTGAGATAAATCTTACTTTTTACATAAAACACATGTAATGAATTTGCTCACATTTATTCCAGTTTAACATAAAATTTTTCTCCTTGCTATTATCATCACTCATTATTCTGCTGCATGTCAGAAGAAGACGTAAAGAAGTGCCTATCGTGATATCCAGTTTTAATGTGACAGGATTTTTTGTAGAAAAAAATGAGCTCTTCATGAAAATTTTTATAACTGTTTTAATAGGTTTGAGTATCAATGAATTAACAAAGAAGACTTTTATAATAATAAGTATATATCGTCTCTGTCCGTGCCGTTTTTTTCTTTGAAGTGCCACATTAATTGGTGTACTTACACACATTATCATTAAATCATCATATTATCTAATTGACTTCGAGTACTGTGGAGAGAAACGAGTTATAGGAAAAAGTTTGAAGCGATTTTAAAATCAAAACTTTTTGGTTGTGATATATAATATCCAGTTAACTTGTTCGCGTAAATTTTTTACATGTACAAAAGAGACAGCAGACATCCTTGCACTTGCATATTGAAATAATAATAATAATAATCCAAAAAAGAAAAATTACATAACGTAGCACAGTCAACGTATAAAAAATGTATGTAAACATAATCTAACGTCCTTTAAACATGTACCCTGTCAAGTTTTCTACATGCGGTGGAGTTTTGACAAAAACCACATGAGCCATTTCACAGTGGTGGTGCGGGCATAAAATAAGAAGGAAACCTTTCACTTATCAAAAGTGAACATATCCAATATTATTTTCGGGTAAGTTTCATAAATCTTTTTTTTCTAAATATCTTTCAACGGTTGGTAGTATTTTTTTGTATAATAGCTGATAGACATGAAATACCAATATATTTTTAATCGATATGTGTTGAGTATTTTTACACAACTTTTTATTAAAGTTGGTTGCTAGTGCGCAAGTTGATTAGGCACTTCCGGTGCAGAATATTTTAGGTAAAAAAATCTGGTTCTACATACTGTGCTGCTGCTAGCTAGGCTAGTGGATTATTTCATTGGTGTGGCTTAATAGGTTGTTGTAAGAGTTTTCTCATTCATTCATATGCATAAGGTTGACAGTGGTTGTTGTTGTGTAGACAAAGGAAAATAACAATAAGTAATTGAGATCAGGTGCCAAGAAGAGTAATAGAGAGTGAGCTAATAATCATAAAACTGCATTATTCATGAACCATGGCATATGAAGGTTTTGATCCCAGTCAATATTGCATTTTGCTACACATGTATTAACCGTGCAGATGTGCTAAATGGATAAATGTTTCGGACCTTGGCACGGTTCATGCAGCGAAATTATTATAGCAGCAGCGAATTCTAAATGATTGACTGACTAGTCTGCGGTAAATATTTTGTAAACCTTTCATCGTACAAACAACAAGACTTACAAGTATACTAGAGTCTCCAGGCATTTTAACATTAACTACGTATACAGTTGGGTTTGGTAAGGACAGACAAGCCGTTAAAGATCGTTGAAAGCACACAGAGAGAAACACTTTAATATGCATTCATTTACCATTATGCAAATTCTGACAATATAAACTTATACTGCTATCATCTCCAAGCTCCATTCTGACTGCAATTATAAAGACACGAAAGAGTTGGTGTGTATGGAGCAGCAGCAGACGTGAAACGATAATTAGAAAATGTCAAGTATTATTATAATAGCTAGAATAATAATAAGGGCTGCGTGGTTTACATTAGCAATTTTATTAAAGCAGTAATATAAATTAATAGTTTTCAGCACTCCATTCATTACTATAAGGTTACAGTACAAAAGTTGGTGCTGTTTTGTATGCACACTTTTCGACTCAACTTTTTTTACGAGAAAAGAGGAACAAATTTTTTACCAATAAATGTCAATTTCCCATTCTTATTTATGCTCATCCTTTTTCTATTATCTATTGATATTGCTTTCCCGTTTCTTATTTTTATTTTTGCAAGCTGCAAAAAAACCCAACTGTAGTAAATCTTCAGATTGCTTTCAAAAATTCATAAAATATATTTACCTACCAACTCAAAACATCTCTCACATTATTCATCTTTCACACAGCCAGAAATTGCAATAAACTTTTTTTTCTGTTAGAGAGATGCAATATTTTTACGAGTTTACTTTTGCATTGTCTATTTTACTCCCATAAAACGCGTTATGTTAAGTATACACAGAAAAACGGGATCTGTGTCGTGTATTTTTTTTTTCTTTTCTCATTTCACCAAAAGGAAACTCCTCAGCATAATAAAAAAAAGTTTGCATTTAAGTTGTTTTTTATAAGCTGTCTAGGTAATATAATGTGCAAAGATGAAGAAAAAAAATGTTTATCTTTTCAAATATTATTATTATGACGTTTTTTTCTTCTAAAGTCTAGCGTTTTAAGTGGAAGAACTCAAATGTGATCATTACTTAGAACCTACAATACAAAAAAACAGAGTGTTTATCAAGCTGTTTTAGTAGTTAGCTCTCTCCACAAGCTTTGTTAATAGCTGACAGAAAATATAGTAATTACTCTTTTATCACGTTGCTTTGATTGCATGCGTAGAATCACACAATGCGCATGCATGATGCATATCCCCTCGTTTATTAATGTACACGCTTTATGCATAAAACCCAGAATTCATTTTCTCTACAAAAATATATTTTAAAAAATCTTTATCTCTTTCTACGCGTCTTTCTGTATATTTTATTTTGATGTGTTGTTTTGCTTGTGCTTGTTTGAGAGTCTTCTCCGCGTTTTTGTCGTTGTTGTCGTGAACATTATTATCTTATCATGTTAAATGTACACAGAACATACCTACACATGTGGTTTACATAATTTAAATCCATCGTGTCATCTCTTCATGAAAATTCATTTTCTCTGCTACTTACAAACAATCGAACAAAGCCATCTCTCTCGCATAAAAGTATTTTCATTGCTTGAAAAGTTAACTGTTCTTCCTAAACAATTTACTGCAGTGCTGTGATGCTGCTGCTGTATATATAAAATGCTTCAGTTTGACTTTTCCCATGAAAGGCATTAATAGATTTATAATATGTGGTACAGAAAAGCACTAACTTTACTTGCTTTATTACTCATTCCGGTACCGATATACCTAAGTGTGTACTCTATGATCCATAAGTTTAAAGCAAGAGGGATGATAATGCTAAAAAAAACTTTAACTGGGGAAAAATATATATATTTTATGTCAATTACTTTTACTGTTGACTCATTTTTCGGCTAAAAATGAAACATAAAAAAGCAAAACCGCAAGACATAATCGTGTGTAAGGATCCAACTTATCTCACATCAGGTTTTTTGGTACAATAATATGGTATTGTGATAAGGTACGGAATTGTCACTGTCGTCTCGTATTTCAAATATGAAAAGTCTGGGCATGGGCACTTTGGGCACACCAAAAAATTCTTGACACAGATACTATCCCAAAAAGATTATGTGAGCATACCGAGAGGTATACATACTAAAAGATCATAATAGGTACGCTAAATGGTAAATCTTGAGAAAACCAAGCAACCAAAAGGTGTGACCACAAGATGCAGGATGAGAGGATATTTTTTTCGTATTATGTATCATTATTTTTGTTACATGACATAAAATAAACTTTTGAGAGAGTCTGTGAGTGGGTCCTCTGATTTTTCAACTTGATTCCGTTACTTGAGAAAAGTTGTTTGAGAAAGTAACAGAATGTTCGTTAAACTTATTCTTACGAAAAAAAGTTGTAAAGAAAAACTTTTTTATTGTGATTCCAACTACATACATAGAGATATTATAACTAGAACAGTTTAAGAATAATTTATTCGGGTATAATGATTTGAGCCAACTTTATACATAAATGGATTGTGATTGCTTACAAGTTATGAAAAAAGTTTACAATTTCCAGAGTAACAGTGCATCTGTCAATATTTCTTCTTGACAACTTTTTTTCTGCACTTTTCTGGATTTGTCAAGAGGAAAAGAAAGCTTAGCAGATTTTAGCTCAAGGTACCTCTAACATTAATGTAAATGATTATAAAGGATGAGTGAGCTAGAATGCAAATGAGTTATTATTATGGCATGATGAATCCCTCTTTGATTTTCCTTGTTTTCACTTGATGTTCTTATTCCCACGAACTGTACACTTCACCCTGATAACAATTTTCAGAGCGAGCGAGCGAGATTTTCTATAATTTAGCTCAAGTCACGACTTTCCGAAACATATTTATTGGAAGTAAGGGGACAATTGCCATGTTGTCGTGTTGTTATAGTTACTTTAGTTAAAAAAAGGTCCGTGAACAAAGTACCTATCTATATTTAAAGACAATACAGAGAGAAAACAAAGACAAAAAAAGTGTTCACGATGACTTGTCAAGAAATTGTAAACTATTTTCCTACTGACCACATAACAAAAAGGAATGCTATAGTAGTGTATTTTTTCTATTTTTGAAAAAAATACTGGTATATCTTCTTCTTCTCCTCGCGTAATAATAATAGTAAAGAAATTAGTTTAGTGGATCATTTGCTTATCGCACTCACGTTTTGTTCCACTACGGACGCGTACGGACTTTCATAGAAAATCACGTCGTGTATGTTAACGTCACATAGAAAATCGTGCTGTTATTTTATCGTGATACTTGGTTTATCTATAATATGCAACAAAAGTAAAGATGAGGAATAGGTGGTTGTGTGAAGGTTGAGTTGAGTGTGTAATGCCGCAAAACCACATATACTCATCCTCTGCTACCCTTTTCCTATCCGCTTATCGCTTCCCTATTTTATTTGCATTATGATTACTGATTACTCCACTCCACATGCATTATGTGGTATCGTGAGACCGGAAAGGGAGTAAAAGGGTTAAAAAATATTCACAATAATCTACTACGCTGTCTTTCGCGAATTTGTAGTAACAATTTTTTAATGTTTTTTTAGATAAGATAAACTTGATTACAACTACCTGTTGTTGTACAGTATCTCCCCTAGTGGCTTAATAAATTGTAAACCGTATAGAATGAGAATAGCTGGTAATTAAAAAGAGTTTCACAGAAGCGGTCGCAAAAGTTGACAAGCATAATAATTAATTATATTCAAATAAAGAAATAAAAATTATCTTAATCTTTTCCTGCATTAATTTCGGAGTCATCACACGACATACAACTTGAGTAATTACAACACGTTTGTATTAGCTTGTGTGTGTGTGTGTGTGTGTGTGTGTGTGTGTGTGTGTGTGTGTGTGTGTTTTGTCGTTTTGTTGTAATTTGATATCTGTTACTTTGTCACTCTAGTTTAGTCAGTAGATTTTATTGTCTGAAAGAGAAATAATGCTCACTTTCTTCCTTTCGTCTGCATATGTCATGTCAGCAAACATGGGGGACAAAGAGAGATTCAACTATTATATTTTTTTACCACTGACAGGTTACTGTTACGCGATGTATGACTCCGTCAGGCGTATTTCCTGTGGCTCGAGGGAACACCATCATCACACTATTATGTTATGCACATCAACATTCCAGCTATAAACACAGATTCTGTTTTACTTTCCACTTATTTTACAGTCAAGTATTCTCCAAATATTTTGCCACCTCGCATAAGTAACATTGACTTTCATAAGGGAAATGTATATAGGTTGGCATATTTAAAGGATATGACGACTTGATGGAATATATGCCTATAAGTTATGTCGGTATATGTATATAATTATCGAATATTGACTGTAAAATGTACAATCATAATTTATATTTATGGACTGATGGATACAGTGTTATATTTTTATTATTTCTAATAGTTTTTGGTTCCTCATTCTAACCAACGACGCTAGGGACTCAGGTAATTAATACAGAAATAATGATTTACTGGGAACCAACCAGAGGAGGTAGGTTTTTGTTTGGTGGATGGTTTCTGTCATAAAAGTCATGCCTCATAAAATCTATTTTTGATAGTAAAAAAGTGATGCATTGCATGACGCATCTTCTTGACTTTGTTCGTTTTTTTTCTACACACAGATATTCTATGTACAGCATTTTCCATAACATCACACATTATTATTGTTGGTACCTGTATAGGTATGCTAGTCTGTAGAGTGCAGTATATTGTAAGTTGTGTACACTTTTTGTGTCCTAATATCTTTCGTGGTCGTTGTCTATATGAGCAATAAGCGTTACGAATATCATGTGAACTGATGATAATTACAGGATGACGGCTGGAGATTTGAGCCACCTGCACAGACATCCTCTTTTGAAGGATGAGTCTTTACTTTCTAAATCATCATTTTATTTTATGTTTAAAAGCGTACCTCTCACTAATTTCAATATTCACATCATCAGTCAGTAGATTTTTGTAAGTGGTGAGTTGTTCTGTCATTATTACCTGCTTGGTGTGTATATTTTTTGAAAAAAAGATTTTGAAAAGTAAGGCAGCATTCATCCATCTATACATACAATTTTGCAGGAGAAGCTATTGTTTTCGTCCGTGTATGTGTGTGTTTGTGCTTGTTTGCAGAGTTGAACACGAAATAGAAAGCCTTATCATGTTGCAACTTGGGACATCATGCTGTTGCAAATGTGATTCAATTTATTAGTAACAACAACAATGGCGTGGCAAGTTAATTCCCAACTTGTTTCGAGCAACAATATAATACGTAATAATAATAAAAAATACAGATATCGAGAGATAGAGAGAGAGATCCAGTGTCTAGTCATTTTATTACGCATCACTGCCCACTTGAGCTGCAAAAGTGTCAAACTGTTTGTATTTGCAGTGCAATTTCCAAGTCATTAAACCAGAGAAATAAAAGTAATTGGCACCGGGCGGTAGACGAGAAATTTGCAATGTCTGCTATAAACCTTTTTTTTTCGGCGTAATGACAGGAAAAAATGGAGATGTATAAATAAATACATCTGTATTTTCATCCACACTTTTTTGCCAATGTGTCAGGTCGGGTCAATTTGTGTGTATCACAAACAAATGTATACATTTTGCACTTTCAGCAGCAAAAGTGTAATCCAATTACGAGAAAAGTAATAAGGATGCAATTGAAGGAAAATTGCGAAAGGATTATCTATATGGATTTATTACATCCAGTGTGCGATTCTCCCCATTGTTGGCATCCATTTTTATGAGTTTGTTGTTGGATAATTTTCTGTATTCAATTATCTCCATAATTGCGTCTAGGCATATAAATATTCAGTTGGCTTGATGCATTATCCTACAATGAGATCTAATTTAATTAGTTTCTCAACGACTTTCATTGCTTTTTGATTTTGAACAATGAAAGTTGCTGTGTCGGTGTCGGATGTCATGTTTATCTCGGCTTGTTTTGTACACAGTCGTTTAAGCTGTGAGTAGAATGGCAATGTTTAAATGGTAAACGTATCAAGATAATTAATCGTTTGGGTGCAATATGCAATTGACCATGTGTGGGGTGGGGTAATGTGAGTTCATCATGTAAACTGATTAAACGTCAACAACATCTTGTTATACAAAAGATTATAAAAATTCTGAAACAGAAATGTACAGCGATTCATACAGCAATGAACCGTGTCGACAAAAGTACTAATTGGCTGATAAAATAAGAGCGCAAATGCAAATATACAAACAATAGACTAAAAACGGTATTTATCACCCTCTTTCAAGCTTATTTAATCTGATGAATCCTCAATCCACTTTCGTTTATCACCTTTAAATCGTGAATCAAATCAACGGTTTAAATCCCAACAACACTACTCTACTAATCAAAAGAATAAGCAGGAGTAGTGGAAATGAATAAAAAAGTAGCAGATTGGTTATCAAGCCAAGAGATCTTTAATATTTTAAAGTGATAAATGAGTTTTGGTACTTGTTACTGATGGTGATGATGATACGTAGATCACTATTAGAAATAAGTAAGTGGACGCATGAAATAATAATAGTAACCATGCCATCATCAATGGATAACCTATTTTCTACTTTTTTTCGTGTTCCTCATTCATTACTATCATTTACAATCATCATTAATTCATCAGTTGCAAATGAAGTATGTTCAGTTGCGTATAATTTTCCCATAATAAACCGAAAAAATTGTTTTAGAAAAGTGGCGAAAAAATATTGTTAGGAGTAGAACTGTAGTAAGAATTCATGTTCATTCAGACAGACAGACAGATGCAATCCTTTTCTTAAAAATGTATAAAACAATTTCGCTACTTAACAGTCTTTACCGCAAGCAAATTAAATATTATGCACAGTACTGAAAAACATGTGCCTGTTTCTCCATTATTTGTGCTATGTATGTCACTAAAAATCTTTGTACATTTAGAGATACCATATAATGCACTTATTTCAAAAGGGGCAACCATACCATTTTCAAAAAAGAAAATGCACACAATGAAAAGAATTCAACATTGAGTTCAATTTGTACATAACAAATTGCAATTTTTTACCACAAGTGGTAAAATAACCAGCCAGGTAATCACCGCAATAATCACACATGTAATATAAAGAGTGCTGCCGGGTTTTCAAAAATATTTCGTAGTAGTGTGCTAACTAAACATATTCCGATCATGTAGATCTCTCTGCAGAAAAAATTATACCTTCACCTTCATTTCGTATAGGGCAAAATACATAATTGTAATTTTAAAACAATGCAGTCTGCTACAAAATATATATATTGTTGAATGACTCAGTTAAGTGGAAGCTGTAAATGAGAGTAAAATTTTTACTGCGAGTGAACGGGAAATAGATATATGATTTAAGCAAATTTTTTAAACACGGTAGTATCTCAGTTATTTTCTACAGAATAGTTTATACTAGTTAACATGAACATTTACAATCTGGCTCACATTCCGTTTTTTTTCTTTGAAAGGGAATTTTATACTCTCTGGCTTGAAGCAAGTTTACTAAACAACAAGCTAAGTAAATTGTTCCATTTTTGCTAGTTATTTGTTTCTGTCTGATTGTAAAATTGGTAGAACGAAAGAGAGAAACAAGTCTAGTGAATACCAGCTTCGAAATGTAATAATCATAATTTAGGATCATCTTATTAGCTAACATGAGTAACATGCTCATCATTCATTTTTTCAAATGATTTATCCCCACAAATCACATTTAATCTTCGTTTATTTTTCAAAGCACAGCAAAAAAACTATTTATTTTTTCTCCTGGTTATCCCGTGAAGGAAAAATGTTTTTTTGCCGTCATCATGATATATTTTGCATACACAAATATTTGGTGTGTTTTTTTGGTGGATAGAGAGAGAGAGAAGGAAAAATAGATGATCATGCACACCGCGTGCCACACAAGTAGATAGAAAGATGATTGCAATAAAGAAAATATTATGATCCCGAAAGACTAGCGAGCATGAAGTATTTTAGGGGAAAAACTGGTAAATTTTTTTTACTAACGTGAGATTTTATCGATATGAACATTATGATGAGAAATTTCTCTATGTCGGTAATACATAATTACATCTATCATGAATCTGTATTCATATTCATCTAAACACTTTTTTATGACCTTTTCGTACATTTTTGGTATAATGTGTGTAAAGCATACATGTATATAATTTCCATTAGGTTCTAAAAAAACTAGATTTTATTACCGAATTTCTATGGGAATTTAATGGAGTTTTGCCACAGTGTAGTAAAGATTATTGTTATGACCCCTCACATATTGCCATTATCGTCTATCATTTTCAATGATCAATCCGTAATAAATAATAAAAAATATTGTGAAGGAAGATATAAAAAATATATACCAATTGTTTCGTCAACTCTCAAAATAATATTGATGAGAATTACCTGCTCATATCAAGCTATACGATTATTTTTACTCTTTAAAATTGCATTGTCTGCCATGAGCTTAATTTTTTTTACATTATAAAAATAGCGATAACAATGCAGTATTGAAATCGCAATGGAAAGAATGGAAAAGCGTGTAAAATCAAAATCAAGACATGATAACTCCTACCGAGAATTTTGACTGTGAAGTCGTTTCCTCTTTAAGAAAACCATGCCATCTCTCCGAATACACTATGCTCCTTCTGAGGAAAAAGTAAAGCTACTTTGTGTACTACTGTGGCTACTTACATTATTGTAAGAAATGATAAAAAAATATAGCATGGTAGTAAGTAGTAAACATGATGTTTTGTTGTTGCCGAAGAAGAAAAGCTGTGTATTTTTAAGATGCCTGGTCGTGCACTATAAGAAACGTGCCGACGGTTGTGGCGACTCTTGTCTTTTTCATGTAATCGTTGCTCGGTTATTGCTGCTGCTGCAGCGCGCTGTAATTTTTGCGTTGGTTCGCGGCACAAATTACGTGAAATGTAATGTGGTCTTGAATACAGAATATACAGGAAAATAGGATACATGAAAGAAAAAAAATGATAAAAAGGATGGTTTGCCTGATAAAGAGAAGATAGAATGGTTTTCGTAGAGAGAATCCATAGAAAAGAAATATATTCTCTTTCTGTCTGTTTCTTGTGTAAAGCTAGTAGACTTACTAATAATAGTACAAGTTAGGTACTTTTTCTGTGAATAAATAAATTAATATTGGTCACTGACTGCTTTTCTTTGTGTGGCATTGTTGTGCTTTTGCAGTTTAGTACATACCACCGTCTTTTCTTTAAATACAGAGCTTTCATTCTCTTTATTCTCTGTTTTCCTCACCATTTCATTCACATCTTTTTTTGTATGGGCACATACAACAAAGAAAAAGTAAATCTCGGCCGAGCGTCGTCCATCCGGCTCCACTGCGGCTAGGCAGGGCATGTAATGCAATTCATGTTGGTTAACAGTGGGAGAGATCATAAGTTGATACTTTTTTAGCCATAGTCCACGTTGTGCTGTTACCACTACAGGGAGAGGTAGAAGAAGAAGAATGAAAGAAAAAGAAGAAAAAATGAAATACGCCAGATTAACTTTTAAAGTTCGCCAGGCACAATAAGAGTGAGCTGTTGTATGTAAGTAACTTGTAGTCGGCGATAACGATAAAAAATATGCGGTGCTCTCTGGCTCTCTGCTGCTGCTACTCGTCGAATAATATTAGTAGCATTCTGTTTCTTGTCGTCGTCGACGATCGCTTCTTGCAAAGATTGTGTGGCAAGTGGTGGTAGTAGTAAAGAAGCCAAGTATTATGGTAGTAGGAGCATAAAAATCTGCAGTAGTAAGTTTTTGTAGTAGTTCCTTCCTGATTCACAGAGAACACAGAGAGAGTTCAATGTACCAACCTATTCTCCTACTACAAACTCCTGAGACTCTCTTTTGCTCTGGCGACTTACTATTTACCAATACAGCCACCGCATCGTCATCATCAGCAAAATCCCACTTTACTTGCGTTACTATATATAATATTCTTGTAGTATCTTCAGTGTAGCAATTCTTTAAGTTGCACATATCTTATTTTACAATAATTTTATACAACAAACAACAAACCAACCTAGGTAACTTAAAGGTATGTGCTGTTATATTGTTACCTTTTGTGTAAGCTCTCGTTTTAACATCCTCGCAGCGCGCATACCACGTTTCTTTAAATCCAACAATTTTAAAAACCCTTCTCTCTTCTGGGCAGAGGATCGGCTCTTTTGCAAAACTGTTACTTCTTCCCTCCTGCCATTATGCATACCATTATCGAGTCTCACAGTTGGTAAAGTTCTCTGAGAGAGAAGAGCGCTACATTTATTTCTAGGTATGTATGCATTATAATATACACTATACTGTATTCAAACTTTTGATGATGATTATCATTATATCTCTACGTTCCTCTTTGGTTGCGATGATGATGATGATGACGAGAGGATGATTATGATGATCTGAAAATGCAGTATGCATGCACACACATATATACACAATATCATGTAAGCAGTTTCGCCAACTTTTTGACGGGGAAGAACGGAGATTTTTTTTGATAATATGTAATATTTATATGCCTTGCCTCTCATGTGTGTGCTCTACCAACATTAAAAACTATGAATGCCCTGAGCATGCACGCTGCATGCATTGCATATTATATGATGATCACGATGATGAAGCGTATGAAATACCTAAACATTTTTTTAAAAATCTTTTTATAATATTGTATCCTATAACTCGCTCGCAGTTATGATGATTACGATGAAAAATGTTACGTATGAATTGGCCAAGAAAAAAAAAGAACGTGCTTGTTTATTGTGAGCAGCGCCGAGAGTACAGTGCATCTAGTCTGTATGCAGTGGAATTGTAATAATCATAAAATGGAAATGGAATTGAATCGTTTCGTATCGCAGAAAAAGAGAGTGTTACATTGAAAAGATACAGTTTGTGTGTTGCAGCAGCAGAAAATATTCTCTGTCGTTGTCGTCGTCACGTTACACGCAACTTTGCTCATTGTTATAGTGTGTTCCTAATGCTGCTGTCGCGTAAAAAAAGCGGCTGCATAAAATATACAACAATCTGTTACCTTGATTTTTCGTGTAACGTACAGTTTCAGTTTTTTTTGAAAGGAGAAATATAAAAAAAACGGACTGCTGACTAATACTCCGCGCTGCTTTTCACAGAAAATAAGTATCAATATTGAAGAGAGTCTAGAGAGTTTTTATAATAGTCGTTTGTACAAAATAACGTTTACCTCAAAAAAAATGTTACCAGTCATCATACCAGAGAGACTCGCAAAAATATGTTCATTTAGTATTATGCTCCATGTCTGACAGAGAACAGTATGCCGTTCGAATAAAAGTATTTTTGTTGACTGTCTTTTAGTTTAGTAGATTGTACTTAAGGAAGAGGACATGTTTGTTGGGTAATTTGATTATAAAAATGAAATTTTCTCGGTGCTCATGATTTTGTTTGGGAGGAAATGGGGCAGTATGAACGCTCTTTGGAAGTGATTTTATTGACAAGATTTTGTCGTTTGATAACCTTTACAAAAAATATAGAGGGGAAAGTTATAGGTAGGGTACAAGATTTTTGGTAAGAGCAATCTTCAATTTTTTGGAAAATATGGGTGCTTTCTCTATACTAATCTGAATTACATTTATTAACCGTTGTTGTGTGAAATCTCGGTAACTGAAATCTCAGTTTTTTAAATGAATCTTCACTAAATTTATTAACAAAAAGGCTCTACTCACTTGTACCTGGTTTTTAGTGGTTTTAACAAACACGACTAATTTTGAAATCCCTGACATCCTAAAATAAAGAATCTTCAGCTTTGAATGTGTATGTGTGCGAGCGTGACATCTTAATTGTGCTTTAAATAATATCAAGTTAATGTGAATGGTGCATATTTACAGAGAAAAATATTTTTTGATTGAGTGCTTAACGTTAACAAAACTATCAAAAACTGGGTTTAACATTTACATTCTGCAAAACAAGTTGATATTATAGACACACACGCACACACGGACGGAAGCGAACAATAATGGAATTTAATTACATTAAGACAATCACTCTGACAACAATTGCTCACCACACCCTCTGCAATAACCAGCAAACTCTGAGTGAATGAAACTTACTCACAACTAATACCAAGATTTAATAGAAATAATCAACTAATACCTCAAGAGAAAATAACAAATTGTGTGATCCTGACAATAAGTGTTGTGATTCATAATCAGAAAGAGAAAAAATTATTTAAGAACAAAAAAATTAAATTGATCGATTTATAAGTTTGATTTTTTTCTATACTTTTGTATATTATCCATATATAATAATCCATCAAGCTGGCGGAGCCACGATTTTTCCAGGTGAGTATATAGCAAGCAGAAAAAAACCACGTGTACCAAAACTTGTATTGAAGTTCTGAATGACAGAAAACTGACAAGCATCCAGTATGCTTGGTGTTGTTGGTTGACTATCTACGGTGTAGTTCATGATGTCATCATTGTACATATATTTGGGTTATATAGATAACTACACACAGGCTTAAATACCATGTGTGTGGAGGAAGAGTTTATAAATGTCAACATAGAGGAATCATCATTCATTCATTAAAACCGTCATAAATGCGTCGTGTTCGTGTCAAAACAGGGATTCCTCAATTGGCTATTAAGCTAAAAGTCATATCTTGTCAAGTGATTCATTGTTTCATCATCATATTTTTTCTTCTTCTTCTTATTGTCCGTGTATCAATACCTGAACTCTTACAATTTTTTTTGGTTCTAAATGAAGATTTAAAAATTTATTTAGTTAAGCCCTTCTACTCATAAATATTATTTTCATCTAATCGTCAATATAGCACTCCTGGTGATATCATTATAACTGGATGTCTTTTATTGGAAGTTCCTTATTCTGATTTAATTAAGATGATAACAAAAGTCCATCCGACCAATAATAATAATAATATGAATAGAATATAATCTCGCAAATCAATAGAATCTATATCTCTAAATTCTTTTATGCTTCCATGCTGATGATTTTGTCCAAAAATGGACACTGATGATATCATTGTCAATCAAAAGAAGTAGTCATGCTGGGATGTTTTTTTTCTTACTTCATTATTTTCTTCTTTTCGCACAATCAATCTTTTCATTGTATGTATATTACATTCCTCTTGATAAATATTTAACTAATCCTTCTCATCTCTCATATAAACCTTTTTTGACCATTTTATTGACGAATTCAACCAGGTGTATTGGCATTTTACTCTGCGTTGCGTTGGTGTTATATTATTTAAGTACACAAGCGTATTGACTTTGTAAAACAAACAACACATTAAAATCCTTAAGCCAAGGATTATAACTGCGAGAGTCGGGCCGGGCAAGACAAAAGAAAAAAAAGAAACAAACTTGTTACTTCTTTGAACTATTTGAGTTGCAATTTTCATACACACCGACAAAAGGTGATTAAGTTGGGAGTCAAAAGAGTCAAGGATGTGTTTAGAGATGCGTATGTATTTAGCTATTGTTCCAATGGCATATTATTATAATATTTTGAAAGTAAGCTTTTGTCAGTGTTTTTTAAAACCCTATTAATCATGCAAGCTATGAACGATTACTTACAGTGCAATCCCCGAAATATATCACAACATTTATTATAATTTTCACGTGTCCCCGTTGTTCCTTTAAAGAAAAATAAAATGTTCTTAAAGGATTACGATTCTTATCGTTTATTAAAAGCTTGCTTTGGTATGAAAGAGCTTAAATAAGATTTTTGATGTTGATTTTGAAAAGCTTACTACTTTGAATACTGTGTCGGCATTATAATTAAATACCTACATGAACAATCTTTGTTTTTAGTGTGAAGTGGTTATGGTTGATGTGATGCACGAAGAAATTACATGTTACATTTTTTATTTTATGCTTTCGATCGCAAAATTAACTGCTTTGATTTTTCAAACTGTTTTTTGCTTATATTTCATGTTGAGACATTACAGCTTAAAGATTATATTTTTACTCAAAAGCTCAAT
Source organism: Coecobrya sp. COE2 (assembly GCA_027743765.1). Lineage (NCBI taxonomy): Eukaryota > Metazoa > Arthropoda > Collembola > Entomobryomorpha > Entomobryidae > Coecobrya > Coecobrya sp. COE2. The sequence goes on from JAHZMV010006692.1 coordinate 17,464, forward strand.
TCGATATCACATATTCGTTATTCTCGCATGTTATGTATATGTTGTCGGTTACAGTTGATGGTAACACGTTGCAAAAAAATATGGTTCATTACTGCAATTTAAAGTGTTGTTCCGGTTCAATGATACTACTGAAGGTACTTTAAATACTTTTTGAAGCAAGAGAGCACTTTAGCATTGTTTTCACAAAAATAATCAAGAGTGGCACAAAATTCTGGTCTGGTCACCATCATTATTATTCTTTTAGCGATTTGCAATTAAGAACAGAAGATCATTGCACCAAAACATTTAATCACAAATCAAAGTATTCTTTGTAGCTTAATGAGTTATGTTTCAAGTAGGTATAAATTAACATCTACAAAAATTACAATAATATTTACAATGGCTCTTCTGGATAAAAAAAGGATATACATGCTTAAATGGACAAATAGAAAAATAGTGGCAGAGTCATGAAAATAAAACCATGACAATTGTGATACGCTTTATACCAATATTACAAAGTTACGACCTTGCTTTTTAGCACGCAGAAGGAAAGTTGTGAAGATATGACGAATATATTGTTATATGACCATTGTTTTTTTTCTATTCCATTTACTATTTGCTAACAATAATGGTTTATTACGCGGCGCTCGCTTAGAGTTCTTTGCCGAGCTTGAACAAAAAATATCTCCGAAAAGCAAAAGAATGTGTTAGTAATCATAAATGATATATAAAATGCGGTTTCGCAGTTGTAATTGGAATGCATGGGAATGAAAATGTGTTTTGAATACATTACCGAGCAATTTTCTTACTCTTATTGTTATTATTTTTCTACCAAGCGTTTATATATCTCTGGTGAGCATGAGCAGAGAGATGTAAGGTATTTATTTATCGGGACTGTGATTTTGACTTTGACGTGGCTTCAGTCATAAAAAAATGCAAGAGAGATTGTATAATTTGTATATTCCCAGGAGAGTAGAGCTCATTTATTGGCATGACCATGCGGTTGGTAGGTAGTTGTGTTTTGAATGGTAACAGATTTCCATTAGATTAGCCAGTATTAGTAATGGATGTAGTAGTACCCACTCCAACTTGAAAGAAAACCATGTCTCTTTTACGAGAGCACACACAATATCGCATTTACTTTTTGTCTTGCATATCAATGTCAGTGAATGAGCATTTTGTAATGAAAGACAGGTAAAAGCTAACTCATTCAGCCACTTGTCACTCCTGTCATCGTTTTTTGTTTGCATGATTGGATGAATAAGCTTATGTCTTTTTTTGTCCTATTTTAAATTTTATTCCTTATTTGATTTGATACAAATGGTGTGTGTGTATTGATATATCTATATAATGTAAAGTAGGTATTTAATAATTGTAGTTGGAACTATTTTGGAAGGTTTTTTTTGTTTAAAATAATGATGAGAACTGATTGTTCTTCGGGAGTCCCAGAGCTTTCAATAATAAAAAATAGTTTGGAAGAATAGATAAATGTTTAAAATTCATCTTACGAACAAGAGTATTGAGTATATAAAATGCTAAGCTTAAAATGACATAATTCATATTGCTATTCGTCTCATTAGAATAATGTTGAACAGAGGTTGAGTACCTACGTAAAAAGATAAGATTCTCTTAGGTCCTGAAATAAAAATTTGGATAATAAGTATTCCTAGGATGGAACGCAGTATAAAAATGATAGAGAGGTGTAGTCAGTCAGTCAGTTGTTTTATATCCGTGAATAGATTTGCCCTTGACACACTCGACCTATTTAATATCCAGTGGAGCGTTTGGAAATTATAGAGCCACTTGGAAAATTTATTATGAATTGTTACTATACCAAACGTATAATTTGTTTCGCAAGAAGATAGCAAACCTGTGTATTGAGTAGTAGCATTATCTCTCAAGTATTAAATTACTTATTATTATTAAATAAGGTTGTTGTAGTGATGATGCTCATATGCGCTTCTTTTCTCAAGCCTTTTTGAGAACATTACATTAAAGTCAGAATGAGTACTTTATATTTTCATTGTTCCACCTTCTCAACAGCTTTAGACATACTTTGACGTTAACCTGTCATCAATTCGTTCCAGGATGAGTTTCTAGACATCTTTATTAATTTGCAAAAATTCTTCCAAAAGAAAGTATAGCATGCTCTCAAGTATATAATAAAATGAAATACTCTAACAATTTTCGAAATCTGGTTTTTATCTTCATGCTTCTAATTTATAACAAAAATTGGATATCAACTAGCCGGTTCTCAATTAGCTACACTAGGTAGTTTTTTTGCACATTACGGCAAAAATATACAGATTTTTTTTTGATATTGAACCACCTGATTTGCACATTATACTCTGTAAACTTGTAAAATTACATTTAATTATATACGAGCCATTTCCAAAAGAATGCACATTATTGGCTCTGATTTTATGTTGGTATGATGACAGGTGTAATTCTAACGACACCTTTGAACAATAAAAATACCACTCAATTATACCTAAAAACCACTCCAAAAATAACGACTATCAGCTTTAGTTAGTAATTATCTTGATTTTTACCTATGCTCTGGTTTGAATGATTGATCGCCTTACGTGTTTTGCAATGCTATCCCCAGTCGTACGGAAAAGTAGTGTGTGAACTAATGACCTAAAAACATTGACTGCGCTATATCATCATTTCCGAATTTATTGACTAGCCTTGGGTTTTTTAGCACACTTACATATTACATTATGATGCACAACAGAAAGGAAGACTACTTTCCGGAGAATGCAAATCCTGCTACTGTCATCGATTTGTTTTTTTCTCCACTTGCATACCCTGAGTGAGTAGTACTGACAAACCTTAGTCAATTGTAAATCGTCGTAAAATGGAACTTATATATTTTTTCCCTTCCTACCGTTCCGCGTTCCCAAAAACTACACGACGACGACGACGTTATGTATGTAACCGTATTATTATTTCACACACAAACAAACCTGGCCAAGTTGTGAACGTGTTCACAGCGAGAGGTAGGTAGTAGTTCAATGTAAGAAACTAGCCATGAACTGAAGTTGGCCTAATTTCCAAAAAAATCCATCAGGGTATTATTATGTCGAATATCGTTAACAACATGGACGATAGTTCTATCCACACACGCAGTAAAAGTAAGTAGTCTGCGGCTTTTTTAGTTTATGTCTTTCCTCCTCTTCATACCAAACAGACATAATTCTGAAAGGCTGCCACCAGTAGCTAAAATAAAATATCCACTTAAACATCGTCCGGCACTCGTTTCACCAAAAACATTATTTTCTATTTTACTTCCTCACAGCGGCGTATTTTTAGAGGACGAGGAGGAGGATGGTCTGTGCGTAACATTTTTTTGCATTCTGGAAGCTATCATCTTTCCTTTGTCCTCGTCACTTCGTTTTTGCATGTTTATTCTCTCAACCGGCCTAGAATAACGTTGAGGAAGACCCGAGACGTCTCACAGAAGCTCATAGAGTTTTACTATCTTTGCAGCGATTATGTTTTTTTGCGTTGCCATTATTCGGTTGGAAAAATTAACGTGAAGAATTTTTTGCGTTGAGCACTAAAAATCTTCAAAAGATATTTTTATCTTCTTTTGTACGCGTTTGAATCGTAAAACCCTGATTTTACTGTAGAGACTAGAGAGATTCCAATCGTTTTCTTGGCTACCCTATTGTTCATCATTTCGGGTGGCTTATCAGTGTACCTGAGATATAAGATAATTGGCTATGAAAGTAGATGTAATAATTTAATGTGCTCAAAAACTCTGATCATAGTGGAGTGCATTGTGGCGTGATTTAGTTTTCCATAAAAATTCCCCTAATAAAAATTCCTGTCTTTTAATCAAGTGGGAATCATCTCTCTCTGTGTGTGTCCTGTTTTGGCAAATGATAACAAGATAGTCGTGGTTGGATTGGTGTGAGTCTGTTTTTTTTGAAATGGACATGATGTGCAACAACGTGAACGCAGTCATTAAGGTGACATTTGGAAGCACATTGATATTGCTCATTATTTTATTACGACCAGACTATAAATAATATTATGTGCACTCATATAATATAAACCACTCCAGAGAGAGAAGCTACTTGTTTAATCAATTTCCAAACGCTATAATCCGTGGTGCATCTCTCTCATCTCATCTCTTTGGAGATATATATACGGATACAGACAAAAAAATGCAAGTGAAGTGTGGTGAAGCACACTAGTGGACTCGTCGAGTGGCTTTTTTTATTATTTCCAATTGTAATGGAACCTTGAGGCATATCAAATCGAACAAACGTTGACAAGCAGTTTATGCCATTTTTACTATCATTGCATGTGCTACTATTATTATTGCTACTTGAAAGAGAGATAAGATTTTTTCTTTGTTGGGTTTTGAGTATATAGCATGCTGAAAATAATACATATTTTATATAAGCATTACAATAAAATATTGAAAGAATAATAATAATATGAGCGTATCCATAGGTATTATATCCAAATATAATATCTGATATAATAAATATGCATGCAGGCTAATAGTTAGAAAATGGACCTCTCTCTCTCTTATTTTAATCGGGTAGCTAGTAAAACGACCAGCTATAGTTCATTGTCGATACCACTTTATTTATTTCTTTCATGTAAACACTTGTCCAACAGATTTTTTTTATATTGGAAAGTAAAAAAAACGACTACAATGATTTGTTGTTTTGAATGAACGTAAAAAATTTGAGCGCTCATGCCTGTCAAGACAAATGCACGCTAAAAGACTTAATTTTTATGATGAGCTACTCAGTCAGTAGTAGTTTTTGAATTTCCAGTCGAGTTGCGTCATCTCATCGTTTCACTATGTAGTAGTTGTGCTCTCTCTGATGGACCCAACTTTTGCATAGAGAATGATGATCCACCCAAATTTGCAAACAGAAAGGACCGATCACCGAAATTGTTTCGCTATTATTGGCAAAGATCAATAAATACATAAGAAGTTGACGTGCTTTTGTTTTACAGGAGTAGAGTCACAGTTTTAAAAATATTTTTTGAGCTGGCAAATAAGTCGCGATTTTAGTTTCATGTGGTGAATGGTTCTCTTAAGTCAACATCGATTTGGTTCCTAGAAACTTTAAACAAACTCCAAAAAAAATTTCAGTGTGCATTGCGTCTGCAAGTTGGACGGTTGGAGAATTGAATCTGTGTACAGTGCTCAAAGAAAAAAATTATTCAAGATGATGCTGGCAGTGTATTTCGAAAGGGTAAATGGTTACAGTTTCCATGTTTCTTTTAAATTTTTACAAAAAATATTTAGACTAGAAGCATAATAAAAGTGTCATTTTGTGTGTGTAGGATAAAATGTTTATCAAATATGGCTTCTAAAATAATTTTCACTGTATATGGTGTGCTACACACGGTACTAGTATACCCCACCGGCAAAAGTGAGACAACGTGGGCGGACAAAGAGCACAAGCGTCATTATTAGTGGCTGTTTGGCTAATAATGCGTAGGTTTCTGGGTTTACACCTTGGCCATCATTTGTCGCTCATCTAGTACAGTCGTCAAATGTCGTTGACCAAGATTGAACACTTGACTTCATTTTTTGCATATCTACTAGTAAGCTTAGTTTTTTGGTTTCGCTGAAATTCCAGTTTTCTGAAAAAGGTAAAATAGGGACGTGCTAACTCATGTATACGAACAAGAAACTCCCTTAGTTTGGTTGATTGGTTAAACAAGATTATATGACCGTAGGACATAATTAAATTATTATTTTTATATTTTGATCGAAATCATATTTTGGAAACCTTTTCAAACTATTTGTTTAGGACAGTAATAAAATAAACAAGGGAAACAAGCTATCTAATACTTTTTGTTGAAAAACTTTTAGAAAAAAATAACTTGCCAAAAACAGGGAAGTGATCTTGAACTTGAAAACGAGTATCATTGTCGGGTTTGATTAAATGAGCAGATTGAAATTCATGTTTATATCAATGCTCACTTGTTATTGTCATTAACAAGTCAAGTACGCACGTAAAGGGAGAATCACAAAAAAAGAGCTGTTCATTATTATTATTATTGATTTCACGAAGAGCACTGGCTTGTCAACTATCTTTATCCTATCCACCCATTTTGTCCAAATATGGCACAAAAGTGTTTGCACGATGAAAAGATCACTCTAGCACCATGTTTTTTAATAATGTACCTAAAGCGCATAGATTATAAAAAGTGAGGATGAGGATATACCTAATGTCCATTCATGTGTGTATGCATTCTTTTAAAAGGACTCAATCAAGCAGAAGATTAAAAAGATAATGAAGCACTAATGATAAAAATATTAACCGACACTATTAACACAATTTTGTTTGACTTTTTACAACCTGCTTCATGATGAAAGATGGAGATAAGATATTTGATGATGGTTAATATTCAACCGCATAATTATTTGTAATGCTCATTTATAACCTATTATGGAATTTTCTGGCTTAACATGCATTGTCATCTCTCTCTGGAGCATAACTTCCTAATTGCATTGATAATTTTTTTGTTTAACGGCGAGGATATTTAAGTAGTGTATTATGTTTGTTATATACTATCAGCAAAACAATTAAACATGTGCAATAAAAATAAAACTGGCTAATTGGTCGTACAAAACTGAACTAGTCAATTCACTTTTATGACATGGGGTTTTCATGTCCCAGTTAGTTATATTGACATGATAAACGATTCCCACTGACAAGGCGAGATAAGGAAGTGATACTCTAATCCCCTTTTTGTAATTAATAAGAGATATACCTAATTTATGCATTAATTTATTGTTTTTTCCAGCAAATCTCGCGTAAAGCTTCGGAGCCACCGGGAGGCGTGATTGGCGTGAATGGTCGTCGACGGGTTGGCAGGATGTCGCTGGGTGACATCGGGCCCTGTCATGGGTCACTATGCAGTCTGAGCCCGAGTGTGAACATCATCTCATCCACAAATAATAACTGTTTGGTTGGTAAAGACACATCAAACTCTGGACCAGTGTCGTTACCACTGCCCGGAGCCACAGCGGACATCAGCAGACATCCCTTAAGTTGTTCCATTTGTCGCGGAAAATTTAAGAACCCAAAGGTACCACTTTTTAAATTTTTTAAATAATTTATAGGTGTATTGATTGATTAAGTATTTATTACTGTTTCATGGGAAAAAAATTAGAGATAAAAAAGTTTGGTGCTTTTTGGTGCATTCCCCGAGCATTTGCTATCCCAAATGTATGTGTTTCATGCAACAAGAAAAAGTTGATTACATACTTAATTTCGTAGAGAAACATTACAATTGACCTTTTTGACTTACTCGCAATTATTCATTTAAACGCCTCACTCATTGTCAGTGATTTAGCTGACAGATAATTCTTTGCGTATACAACAATAAATCACGCATAATTTCAGTAAAAATGAGAAAGTATGTGAGTGAGTGTAATGCGTGCTTATTATTGCCATTTCGTTTAAACGGCCGGTTTTCCAAAGTGAATGAATTGCCCAAAGGTTAAAGGTCACACAATCCCCCAAAATCTTGATTAAATCTATACACATAACTAATAGAAACAACGATTTAGCGTTATTTTCCGTCAATTACAAGAAAAATACTCATAATAATTTTAAGAATGTGTGAACGATAATAAAATACATATGGGTAGAAAAATAACGTACATATTTTGTAGAATAAATCAATGTAGTTACCATGATACTGTTAAATTAGAAATCGTGTCCAATGCAAACGGGTCCCACAACCGCACGCAAAGGTTCCTCCACGCTTCACTGGAATGTATATTTCGGCCCGCTTCTATATGCTCTCCTATAAATTATGAAGCTATTCGAGTGACCTTGTTAGATTTCTGTAATAATAATAATAACGAACCCTGTTCGTGTTTTCGTACATCAAATTACATTTTAGTACTAAAACTTGACATAGTACTTTGGTTTTGGCCAACCCAATACTCACGTGCAGGCATTATTATTATTTCTAGTAAAAATACACACAATGCATTTTTCTACTTGTAACAGTAAGAATAACAATGATAGTATATGTAGTTACATTAGCAAGGGGAATAGGTTGCAAATTCCAAATTTTTGGGTAGAAACAAAGAAAAATTTGTTGGTCAGACTCAGAGGTGAAGTGAAGTGAGAAGTGGACAGGAAGAAACAAAGGGATATTAGAAGAGAAAATTTTACTGTCATTAATTATATCTTGAGCAAGAAAAAAACGAACTTTTTTTCAATGTTTCAATTTTTGCGTTATCATACCAGCCAAAGGATTTCACTGAAATCATTTCAGTCTTTCATTACAGGTAGCACTGTCAAAGAAAACGTTAATTTTATGCACGTGGTTTCAACTCGAAACATGTCGTTAGGCATGGTTTCTTTAGTTTCGGTTGTAAAACTTCAAAATTCAAACTGTTCAAAACACTTACTTACAACTTTTAATATCCTTTTGCTACTACAAGTTGTAAAAAAATATATACAATCTAAACTCTGTTTAGACTAAAATGGATTTATTTTTCGTACGCACGCACGACCAAATTTTTCACTTATTAAAATCCGGAACACGCCTAACTATATATTTATTATGACAATATTTACTATCTTTTACTCTGGATGCTACTGTGCTCTTGCAAATATCATCACATCATCAATCCCCATTGTTTGGCCATGTTGGCTAAAGGATAATCTCTGACCGAATCCGATTCTACAGAGTAGTCAGTTACTATTATCGATTTAAAGCAGTAGCTGTGCACCGTAACTTCTGTCCTACGTGACATTTTAGTCGCCTCGCCATTTCGTTTCGGATACTGTATTTGGGAAAAGAAATCAAACGAAACTAATTAGTGGGGCAAAGCATTACAATCGCAAAAAAAGAGTTGTATATTTGAGTGCGATTTCGTCATATTGAATGAAAAAATTGGAAATATTGTTGTTCGTCAGTAGATAAGTTCAGCTACCTGTGAGTTAACGTTGATAATTAAAAAAAGTGAAATAATTGTGTAGTTAGTGATTCTTATTATGTTACTGCAATAAATAATTTATCGTCAGTATCATCCGATCTTCAATATTAGTTGTTGACTTCAGCATTTTGTCATTTTTTGAGATTTCTATAATCATTATTTTTCCTCGCTTCCTTGTAATAATGACTAGAATACAATTACAACAATGATGTCTGATGATGGCAAAAGGGAGTTGGCTGGCAGTTGAAAAATGCCAGAGAGTGGTGTCGGTATTGACATTACCAATTGGCCTTTGTGTCTGTCAAGCTTTGCGTTTGTTACCATATTTTCATTACTTGCTTCCGTTCTTCATAATCATAATATTGGATTATTATGTAGAGGTGTGGGTGTTGCTGGCTTCAAGTGTTGGAGAGGAGATGTATATAAAAAAATTATATTAGCCGTGTACGTGTGAAATGATGTTTTTGTGTGGATTTTATGTAAAACGACTTGTATAGTATGAACTTCCATACTAAACACGAGTAATTAATCCTGGCACTTGACGGCGTCACGACGGCTGCAAAATATAAACTTAGGTTAGGTAATGCAAGAATCGAGTAGTGGAAAGGAAAGCAATAGGTTATGTAACGTAATGTGGAAGAGAGATAAGAATTTTAGTATCATTTCTCTTTTGGGATTGCAATTGTCCAGAAATGCAGGCAGGCGTCGTTACGAGATTTTAAATATTTGATTGTGACTTTCATTGTTCTTGTGTGTAACAATCAGTATAATTTCTGAGGATCAGTAATATTGTTGGTGTTGTAGAAACCAGTTGTGTGATGTCGGATATTATAGCGAAATTTATGAGCAAACAAATGAAAAAATTACGCAAAAATTTCACTATCTCATCATCTCTTATTTTGCACACCTTATAATCAACATGAAACCGTGCTTTGAATCCGAATAGTGAAATAGTGTCAAATAAAATATTTGTGTGTTATAGAATTTTGCTTGTTTGATATTCCGCTGGAAACCAAAGCCAGATTATCAAACTTATTTGTACGTTCTTCCACCCCAGTTTGCGTGTCATTCACATGGATAAACCATGTGAAAAGCTATTCATCGATTGTTTTCAAAAGGAAGCCACAACAGACAAATTCTTTGAAAAGCTTTCCCCAAAGTTCATCGTACACACATTCTGCGATTCCTGTGGTGTTGCCTTGAATACATAGGTATAATATAAGCTTACATAATATTATATATAGATATTTATTTAGTTTCAACCAAAATCCGGAAAATTTCATGCGTAGTGCTTTCGTAGCCTTTTGTAATCCTATTCAGATTCATACAGCTTCAAAAGGTTTCCTTTTAAGTATTCCTCTGAAGTAACAAATTAATTAGATTTACATTTGCACATATGCAAATTAACGTGCATAATTGCTTGTGCAAACAACAACAACCGTAATCATTTTTATTCCAAATTCATTCATTAGGTAAAACAGCTTCCTGTATGCAGAAACGCTTTCTAGGTTTACACGCTGTCCTTCAAAGAAAAATGAGGTTTCTTTTTTGCATTCACCGTGCATACTATTGTCTCAGGCGGTAACTTGTCAAGTCAAGAAAAAGCAACGCAAGGACACAGTTTACCTTGTGTCGTTGTTACAATTTTACACACAAAGTTGAATTACTGCTTCTATGCCTGCATAAATAAAACACCTTTTTTCATAGGTGACGTGTTTACCTGCCCTTACATTTGTTTCTCAAGTGACATTTGTCTTTTTTTACGTAACAACGATTCTCGATTACGATTTCATTTCTTACGGCGACATTGTCTCGAGTATCAAGACTCGCCACTTGAGCAAACGTGGCAAATCCACTAGACCAGTTTGATGTGTAGTGTGTTGTTGTGCAGTATGTTTTACTGGAGGCTAGAAGAAAAGTAGGTAAATAGTTAAAAAATAATGAGTGAAAAATTAGGCACATGGAAAGGGTTTTAAAGTGGTCTTTCGTCCAAATTCAGAAAATATTTTGTTAAGGGGATTGCATGCTCTGGAGTATTGGCATGCAATGTTCATATATTCTTCGTTGACTAACTTCGTGTCTGTAAGTGTTGCCAGTTCTGTCTCTTAGTTTCAACTTTTATCCTACTTTTTAGCGAGTTGTTTCGTTACAGTGAATATGGTATAATTTTTATTTGTAGCTCTATTCTCTTTCATTTCCTAGTGGATTTCACACTTTTTTACGTTTTGTAATAGTCAAGGGAAGTTGTCTCATATTGCCCCAATTACACCTCGAACAATTGATTCCTTCGGAAGCAAACGGTTAATGGAAGGAATCTTTTCTTTCGGTTAGGACAACTAATCCTGACGAATTGCCAAGCAAATCACTTGAATTACCACTTTTGATTGGTCTCCGTCGGTGAAAGGCACAAAATTATTAGCTGCGCAGTGAGTGTCAAATAAGTGAACAGAGTAGTTTGATCCACACAATTATTTTTTTGCTTACTCAGTCAAAGACAAAGAGATTTTGTAAAGTTTGGCGTGATTTATGGCCATGCCTACTAAATAGGCCATATGAATACAGATATTTAATAGAATTCAAAGTATGTAATTGGTTGAATAGGTATAAAAAATCTTCCATTTCGCTCTGTAGGTGGCAGGTGGTGGGACGGCAATAAATGATACAATAGGCAATTGAGGAAATCAAGAAGATAGAGTTTGAAAAATGAATACAAATAGGAGGAAATTAGTAGGGTGGAGTGTATAATTTATTGTTAGTAAGTCAAAAACTAATGTTGCATGAATGGGAAAAAGTTTGTCCTAAAGAGAAAGTATTTTCTTCGGTCAATAGTATATGCATAAGATATCATCAGTTTAATGACTTGTGTCAGTAGTTATAAAAAAATTTCTATAACAAGCCAAGACATGAAAAACAAAATGATGTGAATACACATAAAACATTATTATTTTTTGATAGATGGATCGTTTCCTGAGTTTCTGGTGTGATTAATTTTCTGTTTGTCTTTATTATTATTATAGGTTTTACCGTGCTTGCACACATTTTGTGAGTGCTGCTTGATAGCATATTTACCTCCTGAGAGCCTGACACTGACTTGTCCCGATTGCGGACAGCAATCTATTCTACCTGAGAAAGGGGTAAGGTTTAAATCAAACTTCATATAATCTAATTAAAAGTAATTGGTTTGGACTCTACTCTGGAATGTGGGGGATTACCATAAAAAACTCTTCCTTTATCACCCTGTTTTTTCAATTATTTCAGGTGTCAGCTCTTCAAACTAACTTTTGTGTAACGAATCTCGCAATGGACAAGGAAGGTGTGGAACATCGTTGTTGTTACTGTGGCCAGTTGGCCAAATTTAAATGCCATGATTGTGATCTGGACATGTGCCAAGAGTGCTCCGTTAAACATCCCACAATGGTACGTATTTTACCGGATTTTTTTGTTGGCGTTGGTTGCAGCAGTAGCAGGCTTTTTAATCGTTTTTATGGCAAACGCAAGTCAATCATGCTTGTGCGCTTACAACAAAAATTTTCACTTGAATCATTATGATGCTTTTTTATGCGTTTTTAGGTGGAGGATTCAGAACTGGCCTCTCATGAAATTCTACAACTGGATAGTGAACCTCCACAACGTGTTAAGAGACTGACCAGTGTGAAAAGAGCAAACAGTTCTCAAGAAAATGGTGACGCTGCCAGATATCTTTACTGTCCAAGTCATGCTGGTAAGAAATACATTTTGTCCTTCCTTAATATATTTTTGCTGAGGGTAGCATGTTGCCAATGAATAGCTAAAAATTAAATGTATTTTTTTGTTTTTTCCTTTCAGGTCAGACTTTAAGGTTCTTTTGTAAGGATTGTGACACCGCCATTTGCAGCAGTTGTACAGATATAGAGCACGGCCGACATACCACAGTGCGGGCTATGGATGCCGTGATGGAAGAAAAGATTAGGCTTCAGCAACTTATGGATTCTGTTCAAGCGAATGTAAGAAGTAATTATTTTAATGTACCCGGGAATCTGGTAGAATTTAGGCAAGTTTTTAATTTTGTTCATTTTGAAATTGCAGGTAGACAAACTTCAAGATGCAATCAAACTGACTGAGGACGGGAGCAATGCTTTAACGGAGCAAAAAGGGAAAATTATTGGTGATATCGATGAGACTTTTGATAATCTGTTGCAACAAATCAATCAGCGGAGACTAGAATTAAAGCAGGATGCGGAGGCACAATTTAATCAAAAACTTGATCAGCTACGTAAGTCGTTAATGAAATCAAAAAATTATACATAATCAACAATCATTATGAAAAGAGGTAATTAGGTAAAAATGTTTAAGTTTTGATTTTTATTGCAATCTAATTACAGATAAATCCAAAACATTACTCTCAACACATTTGCAAGACGTAAAGGAATGCTGCTCACTAACGGAGAAAGCATTGAGTCATGAAAATGAAACGGAAATTTTGTTTGTGAAAAAGCAGATTGGTGAGCGATTAGAGGAATACGCCAAAATGTGTTTAAGTCCTGATGCTATCACGAAGGATGCTGCTATTGAGTATGTTAATCATCAACATTTTCATAATTTGTCATAGTAACAATCATATTTAATTATTTTAAATGTTCACCTTTGCAATTATTTATTTGGCAATTATTTTTGTTTTACAGATTTGATAAACAAAGTATGGACAGCGTAGACATTAACGTTTTGGGTCGGGTGTTTTCCAACGTACAGAAGGGCTGGGCCTTATCTGGCGATGTTGTGGAATCTCGATGTGTTCCTATTCAAAGGAGACATTTTCTACGTCTGCACATGTCCACCAATAACTCGGCAGATATTCATTTCAATGACATTCAAGTCACTTGTTCTACCAAAGACGTTGTATTCACATTTGAACAACCGATCGAAACTGATAGTCGTACTTTTACCATTCGATTCCTTGTCTCTCGGGTTGGTCCATTTGCCTTTTCCATTTCAGTCAAAGGACAACATATCTCAGGAAGCCCATTCCAGGTAAACAAATTTCCATAACTTCCAAAGTGATAGTTTAGCATATTCTATTATAACTAATTGATCATTATTTTGCTTTATTTATTCCTTAATAGTTTTACGCCTATGACGCTGACGACGGTGTGACAAGTTCTAGTCCCAGCCCTCATCATATGAATGGGACGAATTCACGTGGGTCCCCAACCGGAAGTGGTTATCATCCTGCGTCTTCACGGATTCCACGTGCTAATGGTGCAGCGTCATTGTCACCTCGATCCCGGGTGTCTACGCCCACTAAGAAGTATCACAACGGTCATACACATGCAATGAGAACAAATGGTATGTTATAATAGTTTGAGTATCAACAGTTTCCTTAAAATCAGTCTGCCAGTAATAGTTATATTAACGTTTTGTTTATAATTTTTTATTTAAGGTTCGATTCATGGCCTTGGATCCAGTTCCAGAAGAAGCAACACTCTTGAAGACGATTTAATATTGAAGATTGGTCAGCGTGGCCGAGGAAAGGGAGAATTTACTAATCCACAAGGCGTCGCATCAACTCCTCAAGGTCGTTTGGTTGTAACAGACTCGAATAATCAGTGCGTTCAAGTGTTTGACAACACTGGGGAATGTAAAGTAAAGGCTACATTATTTTTCATATTAATTATTACATGCTTGATATTAAAACCTCTCCAATTATCGGATTTTTTAAAAAATTCTCTTGCTGAATAGGTATTTGATTCCGATGGAGACTATTTGTACAGCTTTGGGTCAAACGGGGAAGGAAATGGACAATTTAATGCGCCCACAGGTGTCGCTGTAGACAAAAATGATAACATTCTTGTGGCTGATTGGGGCAATAGTAGAATACAGGTAAAATCTTCATATTTCATATTAATTAAACTAAAAGTTTTATTTAAAGCAAATAATCTCTTGAATTTCATTAACTCTACTGGTTCCTTTTCTTTTTTCTGTAGATTTTTGATAGCCAAGGCTCCTTCCTATCGTACGTGAGTACATCCGTGGAACCATTGTACGGTCCTCAAGGCCTCACAGTTACGTCTGATGGTTATGTGGCAATCGCTGATTCAGGAAATCATTGCGTTAAGCTTTACAAGTATTCTTATTAGGACAATTAATTGTCCTAGAGTTTTGGAGCATTGCCGTTTTTGTTAAAGATTCCAATTAAAAGGAACGTGATTGATTGTTAAAAACGGTAGTAGTGAGGATTATTATGAACTTTTATGAAAAAAATGGAAATATGTACGATTAAGTAAATATATTAAATACATAAAGGGAACGTATAAAAAATACAACCGAGGGGAAGGACGTCAATTTATATAGATTTAATGAAATTTTGAGTGCTCGCAGTCGCTATAGTTATATTCAGAAAAATGTTTATGATTAATCAGTAATGATAGAATCGTAATTATTATATTATCAACAATGTAATTAGTTTAGTTTTCTGTCTATCTGTTACCGTGTACACACTACTCTTATCCCTGACGTTTGTGAACTTTTAAGTTTGGTTTTTGCATGCGAATATATAATGGAGCTATATTATGTAAAAACTCGTTCAAATAAAATATATATCGAAAATAAAAAAAAGAAATGAAGCAAGATTTTACAAAAATAATGATTAATTATTTGTATTTATTTTTATCCTACGAGAATTGTTCAGCCTGGCTGGCTATGACCTTTATGCTGGCATACTAACTAATTTCTGAAGTGACACAGGGGTCCTTAGGGAAAACATAAACAGAACATTAAACAAGACCAGAGTCAGTTTTTAAATGCTTGCATGAATGATTATAGTTGAATGATGATTAATGATACATGAAGCCTAAATACAATAATATGAAGATTTTAGAGAAAATGATTAATTAAAAAAGGTAGTGAACATGGTTAAACTGCAGCAGTAAAAGTAATGATTGCGTTTACATTAGCCACAGGGCACTTTAATGTGAAGGTATACTTCGAAAATAACCATTATTTAAGAATGATTAACAAGAAATACAATTAGTAAAATATTATGAAATTAAATAATTACACGAGCAATGATAGAGATTAAACGAGAACTGAACAAAAGCATGATGTGTGACCAATGACCTGTGGATTCATAAGGTGGGGAACTCAAACTGGGTACCGCTGCCCTGAAATAAAAAATAAAATCTTCCATTATATAAATTCCACCAAACTCAATATCATCGAGCAATTAGTTTAATCATTATGACAGTTAACTAGACTTGGCATTAAACCAACAAAACTTACCTGCAGACGGCCTTCCTTCCGCCCCCACTCGCGGCTCCGGGGGAATGCAGAGCAGACAGCGAAAGAAACGGGCTGTCCCCCTGCAATACAAAATTCATAAATTAAAATAATTAACTGTCACAAAAAACCAAATGATCCACATTTAAATGAACAGAGTATAATCAAATAGACCATACATATTAAAAAGTAAAAAAGATCTTACCGGTACGCCCAGTACATAACTGTGATACACCAATTTCCAGGTGGATCCTCCTGATCCCGTCGTTGATCATTGTTTCCGTTTCCATCCATCTGCAAAAATATTAATTAACACCACAATCAAATTAATTAATTGAACAATACCTAAACCATCAGATAAAACAGGATAACAACCCTACATTTAGACAACACAGCTGAGAGCGTTATTTTAACTAACCATTAAAAGAATTCGCCGTTACAACAACCACAATTACACCTGACTACAAAAAATCATCATAATACATTCACTACAACTAATTATTTTACAAAAAATATTATCACCACTTACCTCTTAACTCTTTCCAAAATACTCCTTTCTCTTCTTTCACAGGATCGTCTTCGGACGCGTTTCTTACCTAAATAATATTATTTAATTGACAAAAATTGACTAAAACAACAATACAACTTGAATAAACACTACTTAACTACTTACCTGAGTACACAAATTAACGTTCCGATTAAATTAAATCTCACAACACAAACTTCCAATTTGGGAATGGAATAAAACTTTTCTTCAGCTCTGCTGCTCAGTTCACAGGAGATGCTGCGTGCGCACGGAAATCTCAGGATGGATCCGCTGAAAATTATGCTTGGCTTCAACCAGCCACTTTCTTTCGTCATCACTCAAACCTTAAAATTATGATTTTTAAACTATGCTTGCAATATGATACCATTTAATGAACGCACTTAACTACCAAAATAATTAAACTAAAGTGGAATATATGTTAGGAGAGATGGATACATGATAATATGATATGCTGCTCTGGTGAGATGCGGAAGTGAAAGAATAAAAAGTTTGATGGAATTTAAGTACAATGATATTAGTATTAAGTACTGTTGCATATCTGAACAATTAGTTAACTACACCTATAAAATCGGGCATAAGACAAGGTCAGATAGAATGGTTCACGCAGGAAGAACTTAATCATCATCTATAGAAGCCAATGTTTCAAGAAGAATGACAGGAAGGTTAGGTTAAACATTGAATGTGAAATTGTAAGTTTTTATTGTTGTTTATCTGGAGATATTTAAAACATTAAATGTCGTCGCCGTCGCCATAGTCCAGCTCCTCTTCCGATTCCTCGGACAAAAATGAAGGAGTATAACTACGGTTACCACCAACGACGACCTTGGGTGATTCACCGGAAGATTTCCCCTCATCTTCAGAACTTTTTGGGGCAGAAGCGCTCTCCTACAAACGTAAATGAGGAAAAGTGTCATTATAATTTCATTAGATTTTATATTAATTAGTGAAAGGAAACACCGTATGCATACCTGCTCAACAGCCTCTCGGCTGGAGTCTGCATCTTCAGCAGTTTCTTCGGAATCCTTATTCCCCTTAGCATTTTCTTTAACTGAATCATTTGTCTACAAACGTAAATAAGGAAACTGTTATTTATACCTATTTTCATTTGATTACATGGTTAATTAATTAGTGAAAGGAAGTACATTATACATACTTGCTTATCTTTCTCAGTAACCTTCTCTAGGTTCTTGTTCAACCGAAGAAAGTAATCCTTCTTAGCCTCCTGTAGCAAATCCATCGTTAAGAAACGACAATCATTTGGGGCGGCTGATGATGGACCAGGTTTTGGGTCCGCCTCCAAAGTAACTTGTCCGCCACTGAAAAATAAATTTACATTTCCTCATTAATTAGCCGACTTTTACACCAAGAAAATCCTCCGAATTTGAACCACATGTCACACAAACCTTAAGTTAGCTTCAACCGTCATCTTATCCTCTTCCATTGTAAGGTCACAACAAGTCACAAGTCAACCTAAAAAATATAGCAAATGGCCAAAAGTTAAATCTCAATTAACAAGTTTCAACAGTGATCTTTAACCTCACAGTAAAGTAACTGTTCATATGCTTGTATGTAACATCTGTGTATTAATCAAGTAAGGAATACCAATTAAAAGTCTACAAGAAGCTGCTCTTAGGTAACCGTACAGATGAAAAACAAACTACGCTACTTACTTTTTCCAAAGCTATGTTTTTCTGGTGAGATGCTCAAAAATCTTGCTGAAACGGTAGTCTTTTCCTCTGGCCAAATAGATCACAAGAGTCCAAGTGAATGCGGTGGATGGTTTGTAGTGGGCCCAAAAGATGGGAATATTTTCGTCGTCCTTCCGATCTGTGATGGCTATCTATAGTCTTCAGTAACAAAAGTTCAATAATATTTTTAAGGTATTCAAAATAACTTTTAACTCGTTTTCCTAATTGCTTTGTATTAACAACGTTAAAATCAGATTTACTAGATGACAATTTGCAACAGTTTGATGAGCATACAAATCAAAAGAATGGAATTGTTTCTTGGAGAAGAATTTTGCATACAATGAAAGTTACGGGGTAAATTGTATATGTATTAACATTAATATAACATGTAGTGTAATATTCTTACTAATAATAAGTAAGCTGAAGTTCTCACACAAAACTATCCCTACTAGCCAGCTAAGTAAAAACTGCATTATTGGCATTGCATTTTCATTTCATTTGGAATGGACGACTTTTCGTTCATGTAGCCAACACCTGCATAGCGAGCTGTATCACTTTCCAAGAAGAATAAAATGAAATTATATGGAACAGGCTTTGTATCTGATTCACTTATCAATGTACATTGTCTTTGCACACTATTCAACATACATATAAATGTATGTCATTTTATTGTGACACATTGCAAAACGGGACTATAAGAAATAATGGGTACTATTTCATTTTGCCCATCCGTTAATGGTCTCGATACAAAATATTATTCTTATTATCAGTTGTCATTTTTCGGCTGCAGTTGACGTAACGTCTTACTCCAGTGTAGTCGAAGAGTCACGTATGGATTGATATTCAAGTTGCTCTCTGTGTGTAAGCTTCTCATTTTACATTTTTGCTCGTTATCAGTATACTTTGTAAGCTTGTTACAAAAATCATAACATTATTTTCATAATAGGAGCATATATACCACTCATCAGTTTAGCCAATTTATACACGTGTATATTCATATGAAATCTTCTTTGCTGAAAAATAATTTCGCTGGATCTTGATAATTTCGTGAGGAATATGATAGTGGTAGTGTGGATTGTACGAGAATTTATCGCAAATTAAAATTGTCTATCGGTGACTCATTTTCCAGAGAAGTTTTCGAGATCTCGTTCAGGTGCATTTCATGTACATTAGGTTCAGTTGAGTGGATTGCCTTTCAACTCATGAATAGATTTTCTTCAAGGAATATTGCCGATTCATGCATAATGACACGTTGAAATCGTTTGGAAGTTCCGTACAGGAAGGGATGCACTGATGCAATTTAAATATAGAGTGGAGATACAGACATGCATAGTTTGTGATTACTCTTGGTTCGAAAAAGTTTCTGTTTCCACTAAAACGGAAAAAGTTTGAGTGTGTTTTAAACAAAGGTTGTAATGCAAAATGTAATTTATGTTTATGTACCAATGAGAACTAAACCAAATTTATGCAACTGTTAACTTCAAAGCAAAAATCGCTTTTCAAACTTTGACGTCCTTCAGATGTGAGAGATTCAAATGACATCCGGATTTTGTGTGGGTTTTGTTGTAATTAAAGTAACCTTCAGGATCTACACGCAAATGGACACTTGAAAGAGTTTTCATTTGAATTTTTATCCATTCAATTAATTGAATAATGTTAAATTAATATTTCAATCCTGTCGATTTATGGCGACCGTGAAAGTTAAATTATAATTATCAATAATGCATCTAAAAGCATTTAGGTATTCATGAGTTTTGTTTAGATTTAATTGCTATTTGATTATATTTAACTATAATTTAGATTTTCCTTTAACCTTCCACAAGATAAGTTTATAACGGTTAATTATTCAATTTTGACTTTTAGTTCCTGTTTGAAAATGTCCTCTGGAAAATTCTTTCCACCTCTACCATTCTACAATGTTTTACCCGGAATCCCTGAGGTTTGTTTCTACAGTGGAGCTAAATTTACCGGGGAGAGAAGATGGAGAAAGGGACGGCAAAATGTGGAAGTAGAATTGCAGGTATTCAATCCACCTCATTTTAATTTATATTCCTTTGCCTTTAAACATGAATAAAATATTCCCATATTCCAGTGTAGTTTTCAATGAAAATTTAAATTAATATTTTTATTTTGACATGTTTTCATTTCTGTCACTTGCAGTATGTGAACCGAGAGAGTGAGATACTCTACGGTCTGATGACCCTAAAGGCAACGGCTGACAAGCCCTTAAAAGTCGCCTATTTCGAAGGCGAGATTATTGGCAGGAAGCACCCATTTTTAACAAGAAAATGGTACGCGACTTCTGACACGGATAAGAACTACTGGTGGAAGTTTGACTGCTTCTGCAAATATGCCAGCACTTTCACCGAGGATGACTTTGATTATGACTGTCTGAAAAATAAGGACCAAATTTACATGCGATGGAAAGAGCGATCTTGTTCTGACAGTGTGGGGTTCATTGCTCCGGGATTTTACTACGTCTGCCTTTCCAAATCGGTTGGAATTATTGAGAGTATTTACTACGACCGCGATGACGATGACTGGTAAGGGGAACGAATAGTGAATTTAATTATATTATTATTTCTGCGGTTTTTTTCTTCTTCAATAGGCTTTGTGAAAATGAGAGAGTTTTATTTTGTCCACAGGATCGAGGATAAATTTAAGTTGAAGCACGTTCAAGAAAATAGTTTGCCTGTTTTTCAGCTTCGTTAAAAGCTCCTTTTGTTTCATACCAACATGCAGAAATGTGCGAGGAGAATGTGCTCAACAAGTTTTAAATTAACCCATAGAGCCATTATATCAAGTGTACTTAAATACATGCATGCTATACATGAAATTTCAGATTAAAATTATTAATAAAAGTGCCTTGTTGGTTTGGCTTACTTTTTTTTTAGTATGAGTGGAATTCTTAATGCTTACACGACTCATTGAATGTAACTTTCATATCATACCGATTCACTAAAAGATTAATCCTGTTTTCATATTAAAGTTTAACCTTTTTCATCAAGGGCAGCCATTTACTGCTTTATGGCGTCTCCATATCTTTCGTCTTTCAACATCTCATATTATATCCTCCGCCTTTGTTTTGTTGTTAAAAGGTACGATTTGTTGTCCATGAAAAGTTTTGGAATTTAATAGAAAAATTCTTTGGATATGCTTATCTCCCTGCTATTATGCACCATGCGGTTTCTTAAAGTATTTTAAGCTCAGGCTTTCTTATTGTGTTTTTAGCATTTGCGCACCCGCTCGCTGTTTTTTTTTTGTGTGAAATTTTCATTTGCACAGTAGGATATTATGACAAGGATGTCAACTAAAACTGAAATGAAGTAACAGCAAAGAACATCTGCAATCATGGTTACAGCATCACCACCATCCACGCAAAAAAATTCCACAACGTGTTGAAAGTATTTTCCCCAGAAAAAAAGTAATTTGCATCTGTATTTGTAAGTCAAGTGTCACGAAAAATGAAATCGGTACTTTGGGTGAATGTATATGATTATGTCATACAATCACACTACATTACATCCGCAACATACTCCACGACATGTTTCATCTCGGTTTATATACCTACATAACATATTATTATTCTATATCATACATCCATCTCTATTCATTCATCCAGCCAGGATGAAAATGGACGAAAGTGGATAAAATGAATTGTTTTTTAGGTCTAATGTATATTTTGGCACTTTTTGTTAGTCGGGCATGGATATCTTTTGGCATAACTTTCATCTAGGTTTTGTTCATCCATTTAATTTCGTACGGATTAATTCTTGTCATAGTTTATTATTCCGTTTGTATTTTATCCATCGTCCAATGGACGCTTCACCCTAGATTTCGTACAGCACTTGATCCTAACCACTTCCTGTCTACTCGTCTGCAACATCATCTTCATCACAGGAGAGTGTATGTGGGAGAGAGAGAGATGAGGCCATATAAAACAACAACCGCAGTAGTAATGAATGAGCCGTAGTACTTATGTGAGTTGAACGCATGAATGAATCCAGACAGAATACTTCCAAGGCGAGGCGACCATCCATCCTAGGAAATCTTTGGAAAGTAAGGTAAAAGCCTGTGAGAGGAGTCAAATAAATAAACATACATTACTACAGTGTCAATATATACATACATCTATCTAGGTATTTTTATTATTGTCTACCCTACTTTGTGACACACTCTCTCTCTGACTCATCATTTCTAATACTCTTTTTCTTCGCAAATCCCACAACTGCACTTTCATTCAGTTTTCCCTTTTCTTCCGGAAATATTGAGAATATCTTCCATCCTTCTCCGCGGACTATCTGCGGGTATCAACATTCCAGAGAATTTAACTGAAGGGAATGCGCGTACCATCTTTTCCGGCGAATAAGAAAGACGTGTGGGAGAAAGGAAGGGGATTTTCTCAATGAAAAAAGTAGTCAGTTCTTCTTCACTCTTGTCGAATTGTACGCCAATAGTGAAATCACAAGCTACTAAATTGTCCTTGCCTTTGGAAGGATTTACACGGAAGATTCCTCATGGTAGTTCCAATTCCACCCTATCTCTCTCCCTCTTCCAATATCAATCCAAGAAAAGGTTTTAAAAAAATACTGGGGAAAGTACAAAATAAACTTATATGTGTGCAAAACTGACTTCTGGTTCCAGAGGGCTGTTGTTTTTGTTGCTGTTAGAAAGCAGGAAATTTTGCAGTGACGAAAAAAAGCCCCACAAGGATGAATATATGAACCAGAGTTGAGTCTAGAAGCTAGCGCTGTTGCAAAAACGTACGAGAGGAGGACGGATGAGCGTTAGAAAGCAGAAAAGAAACCCGTTATAAGCTTTATACTTACACACGTACTGCCACACAGCTTTAGAGATTGTCATGGGGGCAAAGCAAGAGTGAGCTTTCTGCGAGAGTATTACATTTTTATGTGATATGGACTATCAAGCCGATTTTCTTACACCGTCTGTTATAATATGAAAGCGGTTTTATAAAGCGAGTTGGTTCTCCTCAGACAACGTGTGTGCACACACAACAGCGTAAGGAAGACTAGGAGGAAAGAAAAAAAACGTGCAACTCATTCACTTTCTCGGTTTTTTTGGCAAGCTCACAAAACCGAGCTTCTCTGTAGCCACTCAGTCCATTTAGTGTGGAAGCGTTGCATTGCTCAGAGCTATGCTCATGAAAGAAGGGAATATCCCGAAAAAAAAATATTTAGTTGAATGAAATGAAAGAGATTTTTTAGTTAACAACTTGCGCAAATAATAATCATAATATCTGTTGGGTGCTCTCCTGCTTTCACCAATCTTATCGCAGAGTGAGACATTGTCGCTGTTGTTGTTGGCTCAGCTTGGCTCGTTTTGGCCAGCACATGGTTCTGCAGTAAAGATATTCCAGTAAAATGATAAGTAGTTCCATGCGTGTGTTTTTGTGTTGATGTGGTTACTGCTGCTGCTGCGGTAAAAATTTCTGGAATGAACTTGCAATATTTCTACTGTGTTGCACTTTAAGTGGTGTTGTTTATGGATTTGTTTGTGGCTTGGAGTGCTAAATGAACACTGTTTTCAATTTTCACTGCAGCCAACAAACCAACCTTTACTCTGCTCATTCCTTCATAATAATATGATATTATTCAGATAAAAGAATTGACCAGCAGCAGAAACACACTCCTCCTTTCTCACTCTTTTGGTGAAGTTATGTGAAGGTACTTTTACCGCAGAGTGCCATTTCTGGTGACCCAAGGTCCTTTCTAGAGGGGAGATTGACTTACGAATAAAGTAAATTGTGTTGAGTCACTCAGTTTTTTAGCAGTTGAGTTAATTCAAGTGCGTTGAGTAGTTCATTCCTGCTTTCTCTCTCACTGTGTGAGAATACACGAACAAAAGTAACCGCAAACTGAACATGACGCTTTTGTTGATGGTGAAACAAGACTTATCTCTACTTGTCCATGTACAGCCCAGTGTTTGGAACTCTCCATGGAACAATTGATTATTGTAGTGTACTTGCTGTTTGCATTATAATAATGTGAGACCTTTTGAATGTTTTAAAAACTTGATCCAGCTTACTTCATCCATTTCATTGTGCTTAACATTGCACAACTTGTCCTTTCCCAGACATTTTTTGCTCTGCAGGTAGTTTACCCTGTTATAATAAACTGAAAAGAGAACAGAAAAAAAAGGAAGACGTTAGAGGTACTTCCAGAGAATGACGATGATGATGGTAGTATAGGGCACCTCTGGGGAGCAATTATTAAAATTGATATTCCGTCTCCATGTCCAAAAAAACATCACTTGACGCTAAGTTTCCTGTGCTAGCTTTGCATGTGTAAAATGGTAGTGATCATCATCATTATGGTTGGGAGAATATGGTCAGATTAACAAGTCATAATCAGAGTAGTGGTAACTGGAAACAGTCATATTTTCACTTTTCATTCATGAAAACGCTTTGAGCGTGTGTACATGTTAGAGAGTGAGTGTGTGTAATCTTGTGGGTGTTGTGAGACCCACGCAAACAGGACGAGTACAACGACACAGGAGAAAAGAGGACAATGATAATATCATGAATATAATATCCCATTATCAGGAAAACACACATCATCATTATCGGTTAATGCTCCCTTCCTAACTAACTATTAAAAGTGCTACAAAAATATAGAATAATATCCGATTGTACTTTATACATACAATGATTATAATTAAACGTGCTAAATGAAGTGATATTATTAACAGGAAACTGTGCGTGTGTGTGTGGGAGAAAGTGGAGAATTTTCGGCGTGAGAGAATCTTCAAAAAGGAGTTAATTCTCTCAGGTCGAAAGCCCTTGTGATTCACGCTTGAAATCACAAAATAAACTCGCTTCACCGACCCTCACAAAGTTTTGTGCAGACACTCAAAGACTACTTATTATGTTGATTACAAAGTTAGTTTATTACACACAGATCAAAATAGTATTTCATCATCTCTCGCAGCAGCATGTAGATAAATAGGTATACTTGCATGTTTGATGATCACGACCTGAAGTTATCATGCCTGTCATGTTTATCTTAACATTGGGACACTTAGGTAGTTTCCAATCAGACTCTCTGATATGAGGAAAAAGTTTGCCCAGATTGAGGGTATGTGCTGCTACTAAAAGGTGTCAAGAAAATATATGGTGGATATAACCCATATAATATGAAAATGTCATGATGAGCATACTAGGTGATTGGGAAAGTGACAAACGACCTTTTCTTCGCCATCTCCTCGGAGACATTGGTGAAGTGCAAGGTGAGAGGATGTTGATAGAAGAGGAAATGGCATCACCTGCCCCGCCGTCCTCCATGGAACTAGGCTTTACTACCGATTTGTCCTTTAACAACTCCAGCCTTGCTGCTCATGAGGACGAGGAGGATAACTATCTGGAAAAATATCTGGGTCCAAAACATCTCCCGTATAGCTCACTAATTCCTATAACGGTCATATACACAGCGATTTTTGTAACGGGAATCTTTGGTAATTTGAGCACCTGTCTAGTCATCGCCAAGGCTCATTACATGAGGAGCTCTACCAATTACTACCTGTTCAATCTAGCAATTGCTGATATGTTAACATTGATTTTCGGTAAGTTATTTACTTTTCTCTCCTTTTACTCTACTCTCTTTGCTTTCTTTACTTTTTTCTGTCAGCTTATCCATTTACTATATCAAATAGAACAAAAAAACCGTTACAATTTATCCGAGTTGGAGGATGGAAAAAATATATGCACAGGAAAGACAGAGATATATATTGTATGTTTACTTTTTATTATTGTCAGAGTACTTTGTCTTTTCATCATTTCCGTTAAGCATCTTTTCCTCACACGACGATAATTCTTTTTAACTACTTTTTCCTCTCTACCGTCACGTTTGTTTTTTACGTGAAGAACAATAAACGGTAATTCTATTACTGCTACGCATTCTGACGTTTCTAATTTTCATTGATCATTTCGCAAAAATAAATAACAAGTTCTTAGGAATACGGGGAAAAATATTGCGTAGTACTCTAACGTCTCAGCATTTTATTACGTATTCCAAGATTTTGTTTTATTTACTTTTGTCGTGGAAAAAAAGCGCTTGGTGAGAGCATTACGACCAACACGTCACGCCAATTCCATCATCGGTGCAGATGCATAAAATATTTTAGGAAAAGAAAAGTAAGTATACTCTGTAGCTTCTCTTTCTGTAGTAATGGCTTCCATGTGCTCCATTTTCAAAATTGTTGTTCTATTGGATTTCCAATCCCTACGGTCTTCTACATATGCACTTGAATGTATCAGTTGAATGGAATATAATGCAAAAATGGTATGAGTGGCATTAACATTCCATCCTATATTTTCTCTGAATGGAAGGGAAATCAGGACGCCTACGAAATACCACGGCGAATTTGTAGTTTGAGTTGAGCAAGTTGTTGGAACTGCCAATATTATTATCATTATTTTTATTGGAAACTACATACATGCATGTATGCATGCATGCAGGAACAGAAGAGGTTATTCCCAAGAGATACATAATATTGAGACATGCCGAAAACATGATTCAGGTTTGTAATCATATTTGGATTTCCGTGTACACTGTCATCGGCTCGTTTACTGTTTAAGGAAAGAGCTTTATAGGTACATACTTATATGTGCATTGACCAAAAAAGATGTTGGTACAAATTTTCTTCGTCTGAGAAAATGGCCAACTTTTTGGAAAACATACACCTATCATTATTCATGGTGGCCATGGTTTCTTATATGCGTTTTACAGTGAGCGGTGGTGTAAATAGGTGGTTTGTAAAACGGAATTGCAAAAGTTCATCATTGTCCTTGTGGTTGTTTGGAGGTACAAGGCAAACTTAATCTTTACCACTACCACGACACCAAAGCCCCACACACCGTGTGTAAGTATCTATTTATTATACTAGCCAATAGTGGTTTTTGCCCGGTGATGTCGTTTTTGAACAAAACCAGGAATCCTCTCTGTGAATCGTCTAGAGAATGGAAAATTGAGTTAAGTTGGGATGTACATTTCTGTCCTGATGTGAACCATTGCTTGCGGTGTATGTAGTAGGCCAAAAAGGATCAAAAGCTGGAGAATCAAATGATAGAAACAAGAAAAGTCCTCTGTGTGACATGATGTCTGGTGGGTCTGATCGATTGTATAGTCCCAGAATGCGACAACGACAAAATCGTTCCATAGAAAATACAAGGGAAAGTGAACTTGCAAAAAGGAATAATTATTTCCGACTGAGGTTTAAGCGTTTCGGGAAGGAGAACTTGTACCAAAATTGTGGTTCTTTTCTACTTCGATCCCAAATCATACCCATTTGGTTTCCCATATACCTGTTGTTTGTGTGTGGTCACATGAATTTAAAGAGGATTGTGTATACCGGATTCAATGGACAATTTTTCGTTGTAAATCCGTCGTCTCTCTCTCTATACCTACCTACCGTCATTTCAATCTGGTGTAGCAAATTATGTCTGCTACTAAGAAAATCAAATCTTTTTGCAAACATCAAAAAAATATATGATGGTACTGTTTATCTTTTGGTTAGACAAGATACCTACGTAGCTACGCAGTTGAATGATTCCTAGAGGAGAAGCTCTTGTAACTCGTGAGAGTTACATGTTTTCTCGGAACAGTTGTCATAAAAAATGAACAATAGATAATAGGTTTATATTGACCTAATTACAAAATTCAAGGAAGCTGGATATTGACGTTTGGTTTTGGTATTATGCTTAACATCATAAAATAAAATAAAGTTTCTTTTAGTATGTTGGGTTTGCTTTATGGTAGGTAGGTAAGGTGAAATATAAGACGTAATGATTTTAATGGACACGCTTGGAACATCTGCAACCTTTTTGCTGAGCGATGCTGCTGCTTTGCTACTGTACATGGGTAAAAAAATTAGATTGTGGACTACTGTGTGCTCCTGAATGTAAATTAAATGCTACCCACTTGACATACTTTAAAAATGAATGCATAATGATAAGATTATTATTTCACATGTGCTGTCATAAAATGTGCAAGTTTTTTTGAAGAGGAATGTCATCACCAAAGAAATATTTACCAACTGGAAAATAGCGATACAAAAACCGTGTCCGCTTTTTCCATGCTACCATGATATTTCGCAAGATGCGAGGGGGAAAAGTGACTGAGCCATAAATAAGTATGATGGAAATGTTCTGATCTTGTTGGCTGTCTTGTTGGTTTCCTAGCAAATATTTGGACAGCTCTGAGGAGGTTCCATATTTCATGCATGTAAAAAGAATGGTTTATTAAGAGGAAGATCCTTCGTCTCATAAAAGGATTTCTTGGAAAGTGTGAACAGGGCTTGTCCGGGCATAGTATTATTTCTCTTGATATTACATAATGTCACATAATTAGAGACAGGATGTTGGTAAAAACTGTAAATATTTTTGAATGAATGTCTAGAAAATACACAGTAAGATGACATCCTCTGTTGCAATTTTGCAAGACAGGAAAACTTAAAATATATGAGACGATGAGGGTTTGGAACGTGTGGCGCATGCAAGTTTTCTTTGAAGATGATGCGCATAGCTGCTT
Organism: Coecobrya sp. COE2; assembly: GCA_027743765.1. Lineage (NCBI taxonomy): Eukaryota > Metazoa > Arthropoda > Collembola > Entomobryomorpha > Entomobryidae > Coecobrya > Coecobrya sp. COE2. Next base: position 46,420 of record JAHZMV010006692.1, read on the forward strand.
TTTCCTGACATTATATTTTCATGTAAGCAATCTCGTACGAGTACGCGCTAGCTAACAAGAAAATGAGAAACATTTTAAATAATAATTGTAATTTTAACTTCGCAGAAGTTAGGATAACAGGAATTTTTGGGGTCATTGGACAGAAGTTATAGGTAAAGTATTTTAGCGTTTATGTACAAAATGCACTAGACCTCGGTAACGACTTTTTAAATGTCAAGACACATTTCCTCGTTAGATATATTTCAAAGATTTTAAAACGGGGCAATTTGTAACACTAAGTTGTTTACAACTTGGATATATTATGTGGTGTAAAAAAGTAATCGTTTGTGCATCCTCACTGAGTGTAAATAGATGCGCTTTTAACAATAAACTTATATGTGGATACGCTAGAATGGGAATGAGAATGAATGAATGTGTTTTGTTCGCAGTGCATTTTTTCCTATTTTCCCACTCGGCACAATGTACTTTTTCAAAGACGCTATTATACAAGATTTGAAAGCTGTTATGCACCACTAAGAAGTTTACAAATAATAAGAAATTTGCTTCATTAAATAGACAGCGTGGTTGAGCGGATTCAAAAATATGGGACCTTTCAACTGAAATTTATTTCCACTTTGGATTCCAAATATCAATCCGTGTTTACATTTTTGCATGTGGAATACACACTTTCGCCGCTCAAGTTGAAATTGATTTAAAAAGTCGCTGAGCATTGAACTAGATTGAAAAGCTGTATATTTCCGGTGAATTTTGTACTTGTACACGTGCATTCATAAGGGTTTTCTACTTTGTTGTGACCACTAATGCAGAAGTAATGAAGGATGGTTATAGAAACCACCGAGCCGATAAAGGACCTATTCCGTTTTGAGTAAGCTCAATTTAAGGGATATGAACAAGGTTGAATATTTAGTTCCTGTTTGATTTTGATATGACAATTGAATTGGAAGCGAGAGAGTTGAAAGTTTGGTGATCGTTATAAAAAGTTTCACTTTTGTTGTGGCACACTATAATGAAGTTGACAGGATTGCTGTGAAAAGAGGACAATCAAGATAAATTCTGAAAGATGAGTTGTTGGACCATCGGATCAGATTTTTTGATAAAATATTGCAAAATTTTGTACATATACGATGTTGTAGAGTGATTAGGGCTTTTGTACTATTTTGGTAGACAAAGAAAGGATTCAGTTTCCATGATATTTTGTAATCAGCTTACTTAACTCGTTAAAAGTTAATTCTACTTTTAATATGAGTGCAAAAGTGGAATGGAAAGTTTTGTTGGGAACATCTGCATGTTCATCTCTGTGAAAAATACGAAATAGGTAGATATTTTTCATGTCCACAAACAAACACTCTGCAATTGTACCTATGTGAGTACGCAGAAGTCGTTTAATTACGAACACTTGTGTCACTCATAATGAAATCCCTTTTTAACCATATAACGACATTGGTGGAGGAGACTTGCTTTGCAAAAGGCGGAAGTAGGCATGTGCAGGTTTTTTTGTGTGAGAAAGCGCCTGGTGTTGCTATTGTGCTCTGAAATTGAACGTTTTTGGACATGGACTAGGTTATGAACTGCGTTGAGAGATTCCTCGTATGTACTTGTCTTTATTACTCGTGTGAGCAAAATTTTGCATAACTTTCTTTCCGCATTCTGAATTTGTAATAAAAAGTTTTGCTCATGTAATAATAATATTTTGCCTAGGCCAACCCCTGCAGTTCAGAACCCTATGCGGGCGTATTTGATCTAGGTTGGAAAATGAAAAAAAAAGCTATTGTACCAACCAAGGTTGAAATCTGTAGGTCGAATGCTGTCAGAGATACCTATTTAGGTCCGCATTGAAACTGGTGGACAGACAGACTGACTTCATGTCCATTAAAAACGATGATAGTTTAGGAAATTGCAATCTAGAATAAGCAACAACTTAAGTACGCACACGATGAAATTTGTTTTTATCGATATTTTTCTCCAACAAAAAAATATCAATCCATCCGCAAATAGTGCTACTGATCACTATCATTATTACGGATTGTGTGTACAGTGCCAAAACTATTATTACTTATTTAACATCTTGTTGTTATTTTATAAAAGAAAACTTCTTTTTTTATTCAGTGAAATGGATGCTATATCAATGTTGGCTGGTAGTCACGAGACAAGGGTAAGAAAGGAGTTGCGAGGTGTATAGAAGAAAAAAAATAATTGCGAATAAATATTACCATCTCGAATCTCATACATACATATTCTCATATCGTTATTTTTAGCCAAAAACATGCCATACAAAACAAAGTGTCCTGTTCTAATCGCTATTGCTCTCTGTTCTACGTAACAAACAACGGGAAATGATACTGGTGTCTTGGTCCCACCACTTCATCATACAGCCACTTCTCTCTCTCTCTTTCTCCTCCTTCTCTTTCCGGGTCCAATTGTAAAAAATCAGTAACAAAAAAAAACCAAATTCAAAGCGGTATATATGATCTGATGTTGATGATAACGCAAGTTAAAAGAGTCTTAGCGCGTCAGCACCATAGGGAAAAACGTACAAACCCGAAAATCGTTATAGTGGAAGAAGGAGAGCCACAAAAGTCAGAGTTAACTATGTTTTTGAAAGATGAGAGCATCTGCTTTTTACATTATTCTGTTTTTTAAATGAAAGGATATGGTCGTCATTATCATTCTGTTCAGATTCAATTTATGTTTACACGGCTTAACTAAAGCGGCTATATATAAAATGTGTGTGTAGTAAATAGGAGGATTTTCTTGATATCGGCTCTACTTGTAGTAGTATGTGTGTACTACGACGGCCATGCTGATGAAATTTGTATGATAACGTCTATCTATCCAAATGTCTGTCTATTCATTCACTAATCTAAAGCTGTTATATTTTTAGTGGGTCTGGGTCTCTTTTTTAACTACTTGGGTGGATATATAGTTTTTGTTTATTTTTAATTTACACCAACGCACAACAGATGAGTGACATGGAGCGCACAGAGAGCAGTATATTTTAGTGACCTTTTTCATGCACAGTTTAATAATAAAACATGAGCAAGATAACCCATTTGAAAATTTTCTCGTAAAATATGTTTCATGTTATCGATACTTTTATCTATCGTTTAATGTCAGTTTGATACTTCGTGTGCGATTCTAAAAAAAAATTGGTTGGCTTTGTATGTACGTAGTTTACTACAAGCATATACGAGTTTGTGGGTGGAAAACACCTTCAAGACCTATCCAAATCGCGCATCTCGTTCATAAAATCATTTTCGGTTTGTTTTTTTGTTAAGCCAGGGAAAAACACTCTGAGGAGTGATAAATAGCACCACAACCATACAAATCATGAAGAAAAAAAGTAAAATGATGCTAAGAGAGAGAGACGCACATTGAATCAAGGAAAAGTGCCACAGTGAGTTAAGTAGTTTATTAGAAACATGTACATAAATATCTCACTCCTCAGCATCCTCCTCCCGTTTTCTTCACATCTTCTCAAATCTGATATCAAATCCACGTCAGTAGCGTGCTGGTGGCAAAATGTTGAATTGTTAGATGGAATTAAGTTGGAGCCGGAGAGCACTCAATTGAAAATATGTTTTTTTTTCACTTGTTTTCTTCCCATTACCATGCACACGTTTTTTCCCTCTAACATGCAATTACTCTACTCCACACACACGGGCATTTTCTATTAAGACTCATTCAATGAAAATAGCTTCCACGTTTTCCACCTTGCCGCGCATCAGATAGTAAGATATTACATCTTTTTAGCACCATCATCCATTCTCTCTCTCATTACTTGACTATATTGGTGGAATTCTCGTTTATTTTAATTACTTCAGTTGTGTGTGTGTGTATAATGGCCAATGAAGATGACGTTCGTTTGAGGAGGAGGTGGAGAGGAAAAGGACAAGTGAGTTTTTTTGCTTCTATTTTTGTATGACGTATGCATCTATGTAAACTGCTCATACCACCGCAGATAAAATTACCCCATAAAAATGGAACTGCAGATTGTCCTCTCTTGTCTCCACTCTTGCCGTTTTTTTTGTGCCTAACTTTTTGCTCTGCTCCTCTCTCCGCTTGTCTATTTTCTTCTCTTTGCATTTAGTAGAGCATGCATAGTGGTACACTTAAAATCACACAAAAAATGTTTAGCGAATTTGATAGCTTATAGGTATCTAGGTATATTTTATACATATTTATATAGATAGCATCGGTTAGTCAGTAGACACTATTGAGAACCACGACACTTATACTGCTACCGAAGTTGTTTAATGTCGCCGTTTCTATTATTAGTATTATTATTACTGTATGTGTGTGGAAGCACTTCCTAAGTCTGATGTTATCGACTTTGTCCAACCAATGCAGTGGAATAATAATACTGCCGCTGCTGCTGCTCTATTCTTTGAACTCATTCACATTCTCTGTTGTAATGGCTGCCTGCATCTTTCAGCTTGTGTTGTTAACGGCATCACCGTTATTGCTTTGTGAACACCAGTTGTTGCTCTTATTGTATAGATTGTGTGGAAGTGGAAGAGTTGTAATAGTATCAGGTGGAAATTGAAAACGAATGGTAGATGTATTATATATAGCCAATTTACAAAGTGGAAAAGCCACTCGATTCTTTTGATATTATGCAATAAACTATTATTATAGGTGCGTGTCTTATACAAAAGGCTTCGAATGCTTTATAATTGATCGTGTGTTGAATGTATCTATCTTTTTGTACTTGCACTTGGATATATTGTGTGATATATTAGGTATATGTATGTATGTATTTATGTGTGCTTTTCATGCCAGAAGAAATCCATCTCTAAATTTGTTGCTGATTTTATTTGTCGCTGTAAGTCAGTTAAGTTTGGTGGCGCTTACCTTGAACTTGAGTAAATGTAACTTTCTTCCTTGCTACTGTTATTTTTAGGAGAAAGGTCGTAAATAGAGTAAACAAAATAAATAAGAAGTCTTGTAACAATTTGGTTTGTCGTTTATGTGGGTTTGTATGTTGGGAAAGTAATAAAAGTAAAAGAAGAACTGAAATGGAATCTCATTAAGTTTTTTAAAGAGGTTATATATAGAACCTCAACAGTAACAGAAAGGAAGTTTAGGAAAATTTTGCTTTCTCCAACGTACTCATTTTGTCATTTAAAGCTTTTTTTTCTTATGGCTTCATGTGGTATCCTTCCCACTGAGAGGTAATGGTAACATACGGCACATTTAATTATATGAGACCATTGCTCTGTCATTTTGCCAATTGTTGTAAATTCGCAATTATTGTCATGTTGAGTTTAACAGGAGAGTTAACAATATGCACTCTGAGTAAAAACAAGGTTAGTTGTACAGATGCAGGTATGTATTTACGTACGTGTATGTATTAATTTAACTTCAAATTAGACAGATGTGAAAGTTATTCGTGACATGCTGAGGTCACATACTTATTTACTAATAAAGTTCATGAATGCGAATTCACGGAAAAAAATCAAATCATCAGCCTTGTGGAAGCCCTCATCAAAAATGAACAAGCAGCAGCAGAGAAAATAAGGAACTCTGCTTTTTATCAGTTTACCCCCATACTGCTGTATATAGAGACTCATCATATTCATATTCAACTCACAAATTGGAAGAGAAAACTCTCCATACACACATAGAAGGAGAAAACAAGAAAAGTTGAGCAAAAAGGAAAAAGTTTTTTTTTCTCTCTTCCGTTCCTTCGATAATATTAATATATATTACCTACTGGTACACCAGATGTGGAAAAAAAGAAGCGCCCAGACAACAAAGTAATAATGCTCCTTAAGCCATGACGGATCAAATCTTACGTCTTGGTTGTTTGAATCAAAAGCTAATTAAATAAATAAATGAATATATATACAAAAGGTAAACAAGAAGAATAAGAATGAACCAATTTCACATTACAAAAAATAGTGGTAGGTATATAGTCGATAATGAAAAGAATGTGCAGATTTATGTACCTACAATGGATAAATGAGGGTATCGTCCTTAATCAAGCAGGATATTATAATATTAAATCGCCAGGAAAATGTTTGTGGACCTACACAGAGTAAACAGAGCGATGATGGAGTAAATGAAAAGTTGCGAATGACGATATTCGAACAAAAGTAGGGAATATTTGCGGAAACAATATTATTACCTCCCTCTCTCGCTTTTGGAAAATGGGATACTATAGTTATGTAATGTGCCCGCAGCAGCCCATGAAACCTAACAAGATCATAAAAACAGAGGGTAAAAGGAACACGACAGTTTTTTGATAGTACACTCTAGATTCACTATCTCAGAGGAAATTTACAGGAAATCTTTCTTCCTCTTCTTACTACCGCTCAATCCCTTTTAACTTATATGGATTGACTGCAGTATACTTGACTGAAATAGTAAACCTGTCCATTTCATTTTTTTTATACTGACAGACCCAAACCGGATATCCTTCTCCTGGAGAAAAAAAAATGCAAAAGAAAACACTTTCACCAGAGAGACGAAATGCTACTGGAAATGCTTGTAGTTTGGCCGTGTTTTCTTGTAATATAATATTTATTACAACACCTCAAGTGTTAGATAAGTTCTCAGTGGATATAGAATATCACACTAGTCCTTGTAGTTGTAGTAGTTGATGAGATAGTTGTGGAAGTACACAAATATTTCATTACTTAATTTTTAGACTTGAACTCATCCTACCACCGGTCGTCTACACCGTTGAACTTCCTGTGTGAGTGGGCAGCACACCATCAAGCCTTTTGTACCAAAAACAGTATAAAATTTCTGTGACGTAATTGAGCCCGGACTACTTTTGATGTGCCAGATTGGCCACTGTTCATTATTACCATTTATTACTCATTCCGTTTAAGCACATAGATAGTATAACTTCCAAGTAAACTTACAGTACGCGTTTTCCCAGCAGCTACCCGTGGTTATAGATTTTGTCTGCAAGGATGCACACTCATATCTTTGTATTAAGTAAATATGTAGGTAGATATCATATTACAGATTGTAGATACGAACAGTGTAAATAATTTGCTTTCACTAAAATGTGGGAATCTCATGTCATATTTTTCTTATTCAATGCGATCGCACTACCTAAAAATGTATCCCATTTGTCATAAACACGTTTTCTGGTTGCCATAATAAAAGCTGTAGTGAAGAGTCCAGAGCTATATAGTCTTTTCTTTATTACTACCTGTAAGGCAAGATGGGAGTTATATAACAAAGTTCCGTATTTACTTAGAACTTGTTTGATTAATCCGAAAAACCTTTTATTTTGGAATAAGATGATAAATGTTGGTATATTCACTACGTCGTAAAATGGAATTAAGACCATCAGGGCATTAAGAAGAAATTAGGAGAAGGACGGAGAGGAATTATCCTTTGTGCATTTCCCTTACTTGTCGTTGTTGCAGTTGTCTTGAGAAACAAATTTTTAATGGGTTGGGTTAATGGAAGTAATATGGAACGTTAAAATGTTAGCATATGACAGAGTAATACGAAAACTCAATTTTCAGTCAGTCAGCAAAGTTTGGCTTATGGATAGTATGCAGTAAGGATTACTATTAAAAGTATCCCTAATTTACTACGAATGTCCATTTGGTGACCATGATATAAGAAAAGTAATACGGATTTTATGTATTCAGCTATTAATATTTGTATGAAAACTACAAGGAATCCGCGCAGTTTTAAAATTCTATCCAGCATCATTCAAATAATTATTAGTGTAAAGACATTCATATCAAAATTTCATGTCGTAGCAGGAAGTCCAACATAAAGTTTGCCTGCATACTTGAAAGAAAACCGCGGAATGAATGAATAAAGTTTTTCCTGTAGAGTGCCAACTTCCGTTTCCTTAACATCTTTTTGCCATGAAAGAAACCATGAAATGAGGCAATTCTTACCCATATCATCATATCAGTTATTACATTCAAAGCTTGAGTTTTGTCCTTGAGAATCCTTTCTCAGGACAAAAGAATCCTCATCAAAAAAGGCTAAATGAAGAAGAGTTATGTAGAATACATAATTGTAAAAAAATAATAATTTAATATTATTTTATGTTAGCAGCTCTACTAAATCCTTACTTGCATATACGTAACTTACATCATCACATCCCCAGACATTCATTCATTCTCTGTAAATAATGTTGTTTAATGTAATTTGTAGAAATGAGTAATTTAACTGGTGTGTAAAGTCGAAGAAAAAAGGCTTTGTCATGTTACCTAACAAGGATTAATGGTACAGATAACCTTTTAGTGGTGATTACAATTCATCTAAAGTCGTTACAAACGCAAATATTTCGGTTGTAAATAATTCCACTAAAAATGAACTCAGGCAATAAAATAATTACAACGGTGATATTGACATGGCACTTTTATGCGGCACGCCTTGTCAGTAAAAAAAAGTTAGTGGGTGTATGAAAATTACAAGAAAGACTTAAATTTCCACTAGAATCCCTACTTACACTAATCAAAAAAGAAAGAAAAAAGAGAATCCTGAATGAGCAATGTACTTTACAAGTCCTTTTGATTTTGAATTACATAACAGCAGTGTACATGAGATAAGGGCTTAAAAACAGCCAGAGAGACAATGTATATTAGATACTGTAGGGAATGCAGAATGGAAACACAATAACTTTTCCCGTGTAACTTTTCACTTAGGTACGTATTATTTGTACGAGTATGTTTTGAATTTATTTTTCATGGATTTTACACCACGGCCAGTTAGGCAAAACACTCTTACAACTTGGTACAAAGAAGTGGAAGGAAAAAAAGGAAAGTGAAATGGAGAGTAGAATGGGAAATTTGATGCTGTGCTTATTTTTCTAGGAACGTGATATATGACACTGGAAAAACTTGATCTGATACTCTTTCCGATACAGAAATTGTACTATAATTGGTATTTTATAACAATGTTTAAATAATATGTGTTTATCCTAAATGCTGTCTCATGCGCTCATTTAAGCACTTTTTTTTAAAATTATGCAACAATGCTGTAAGATAGGTGGACGTTGTCCAAGCAACCAAAATTGGTATCGGTGAACTGTCTTTATTCAATTTTCAAAAGTTGTCATAGTTTAGGTATAAATTGACGTATGAATACTATATTCGCTAGCGGAAATATATGTATACGTGTTGTTTTAGGAATGGTCTACAAAGTCCAATTTTATTCATTTTATTGGAATTTTACTATCCTACAAAGCCTACAGGATGAAAAAAGTTTTCAGTGAAATCTTGTATGTGTTTCTTGGAGAACTGTTATGAAACTGGTTGGGAGGTATTCAAGGTGATGTAAAGGATATGATTATAAGCCATGTTGCTCACGGTTTCATTGAGATGGAAAAATTTTAGATGATATTTTCATTTCACGTCATCATTCCACAATACTATTAGAGATCACATAAAAAAAAGTATACGTACACGGATATACCTACACGAAGAGTCATAACGAGAAAACGTGTTCCTGTTCAAAACATGAAGAGGTCTTTGGATTATTATTAAAAAGTTGTTGAAATTACCTGTAAATAATACTGGACTAAAATGTTGGAAATGTTATGCAAGAGACTTTCTCCAACTGTCACACAATTAATTACAGGTTTGCCCTTGGAGTAACGTGCAAAATTCATTTGTTAACTAACTAGTGTGTTTTTGGATTTATTATATGTGGTATAATTTTTCCTGGGGCGGTTGACAAGATTTAACATGTTGAATGACAAATTGTTGTTTTTAAGAGGCTTTCTGTCCCTTTGTACTCAAGTTTTTGTTTGACACACAGTCAAAATCTCACCTGATGGGAATCTGAAGAAAGTGGTTTCCAAGGTCAGCTAAACTAGCAAATAATTTTTTTCTTGTTGGAATAAAGAAACTGAAATTACCTATTCTTTTGGTATTGCATATGTGTGTTATCTTATTTTTGGACTCTCTCTCTCTGTCTGGTGCGTAGTTTTTCTACAAAAAAAATATTAACCTAAATCCGCTTAAAAGTCATGTCAGAGGCTCTGGCCAGTCATGTACTCAGATCAGGTAGACTTCAAAGACAACATTTTTACCTACGTTACTTTCACTGCGTAGTAGCTTGTCCTAATGCTCCTCCAGGGTGGAAATTATTTTCCGCTTCTATTTACTATATTATTTGTGGTATCTTGAAGAAGAGACACTTAACTGACGTTAAGCTGTAAGCTGTTTGACCTTCATTCTGATTGACAAAATTAAGTACTGATCTTGATTGTCTGAAGGGATGGCTAAGGTTGAAAGCATCGTCATTGACAAAAAAATATAATGCTTAGCTGTCCACTTCTTGTCGTTAGAAACAAAAGTGGTCTAGATGTCTATTCAATTTTCTGTGGTTTCTGTATTTAACAGCATTAAGAGTGTGTCATTGAGTGGCCGTTATAATAAAAAGACAAAGAAAACAAGATCTTCTTGAAAGTTGTCCTTGTCGTCAAAAAAACCGCTGGGAGTCAGGGATGTTAAATAGCTACTAGGACATTAAGTCTTTGCATAACAAATCAGCTTTATTTAGTTAACTTTTTTTAGTTACTCACTCAACATGCTCTAGTGGGAGAAAGGCGTGTGTGTCTGTGTGTGTAGTTGAGGAGAAAACGAGCATTCCCAAAAGTCGCATATCTTTCTGTCGTCACTGCATATAAACTTGTGAAAATCAACTTGCTAAAAATGCAACATAGCGAGAGAGAGAAAAAAATACGGTTACTTTTTTCCTTTATGCTCGCCATTTTTGGCCAAAGTACAAATTCCATATCTCCTTTCAGACCAGCATACATTTTTATTACCATACTGTAGTTAAAGTGTCATTATAACTTTCCAGTCGTAACATTTCATTCAACATACCTTTTGTAATCTTGTCATTGAGCAGTTGGGTAAACACACACACACATGCATGCATTTTGCAATGTTCTATGTGTACACATATCATAATCGGTAAGCCGCCAGTGTTTTTTGCAAATGTAAAGAAACTGTCAGCTACCTCTCTTGTTTATCGTTTATGTATACAAAAAGAGTTACATCATTTTATTTACAAACACTGGTCCAAAGTATTATTGACTCATCCTCGTCAGTCAACCAAACTGTAGACAAAATCATTTCCAGCCAACCACTTTTTCCAGTTTTTTCCTGCTTTTTGCTATTTGCCCTTTCTCTGTTTGCAGAATGTTGTAATGCTAGTTATATCATCCAGATGTGTTATCAACTTGCAATTTTTTCGATTCTCAGTATTTCCCTAGTTTTCTGCATTAAATATATGCATATGCAGAGGGAGAGAAACAACTTGTATAATAAGAAATAGTAAAAGCAGCAGTTGTTGGCGAAGCAAAGGAGCTTGCTTTCACGAAATCCAATTTTTTTTCTTTTGCATTTGGGTATTCTGCTGGCCTTGTCTGGTCTGGACTAAGCAAAGCTGAGTCATCATCATCATCATCATCATACGATTCCTTCCATTGCGTCACCGGATTCCTGTGCCATAATAATTTTATAGCCTTTTCCAGATCTTCGCTACCGCAACGGCTATCAGTAAACCGTGTGTAGTACTTCTAATCTCATTTTATTTAAAGAAATTGCATAATAATGATATATTATACTTTAGTTCACACTCTCCTAGCATGAAACATTTTTTCTCTTCCGTAAACTGGTATGACGTCAACGTCACGATTCACTGATTGTTCCAAACTATCCACCGCTTACACGCATAATAACAATTGCTATTATGGAACAAGTCCATAATGCCTACACTTTATAATGCGCTTATAATGTTGCAGCTTCTCTTTTCGGATGTTTCATTCGAGGCGGTTGGTAGTGGTGGTACGGTGGTTTCTCAACAATAATAATTTTCTTTCCCTTGCACATCTTACCACTACGGGCAAGTACAACTATTTGAAAGAAAACAGTTTAAACTTGTTATATACAGAGAAAAGTGCCCTTGTGCCTGGTAGGAATGAATTTATGATACAAAAGTTGTATGTAAATGTCACATATAAAGAGTTTTTCTCTTCCTACACATATGAGTATGTATATAACATACAGCAGGAATCGAATTGTCGTCACATCGCTCCCAGAAAAGATAATGCTACGTGGCTACAGACTTTTTTCTGAAGAGGAGACCGTCATGAGTGTATAAAACTATCTGTTTTAGAAAGAAACTGGCAATTTCTTTTATTATTAGAAATCCAGTGCGAGAGGTGTCCATGCAGTAGTGGCGCACTGTGCTCATCATTTAAACCACGCGTGGGTTGTCTGACATCTACACTCACTCTTCCTTAAAAGTTCTTCTGGGATATCAGAAACAATATTTCAATTCCAAGAAAAAAGAAAGGAGATGCATAAAAAAAAGAACCGGAATAGCTCCTCGAGAGAAAGAAGAAAAAAATTCTTCTTTTTCTTTAGACTTTCCCAACCCTTCCTTAGGCTTTAGCGAAAATTCCAGAGGAGAAGAGCACAAAAAGTGTACTTGGTACCTTGGCACGAGGATAATAATCGTAATGGCAAAAGGTGACCTACAAAACCTGCAAACTTCTCACATTGGCATGCCATCTGATGACATAATATTATGATCTGGTCATTTTAAAAGGATGAATCAAGCTGTGAAGAAGGAAAGAAATAAGATGTTTTCTCTCTCTTGGTATTTATATCCCTATTTTCTCACATTCAACTTTCCCTTTTTCCACTAATGTACAAATTCCTTTCTGTGGATTACTCCCGTTTACTTACACATGTTACAGGGCTTTAATTTTGCACGGTTGACAGAGTGGGCGGCTAAGTAGGTTAATTTATTTTGTTGTGCTTGGGTGAGTCCAAAATGGTTGCAAGTGCGCTTTTAGTATTAATGTTGTTTTACGTTAGTGTAGGAAAAACGGTCTGAAATTGGGTAGAGGATCCTCTCTCCTTTTTTATTTACGACGCGATATCATCCTCTCTCTCTCTTCCTCTCCATACATTTCCCACGTAAGGTGCCTACATGGACACACGCCACTCTTTTTGTAGGTTAAACAACAATATCGGTCACAAAGAATGACAAGCTCGATTGAACCAATACCGGATGGAAATCGTCAAGGAGATTTAGCATGTTCTGTTTTGTTTGTTGGTACAACAAAGAAAGTGCTGGCAAATGGAGAACATCTTTTGGTAAATATCTCTAGTAAGATGTATGTGTGTTTGTCCTTTCTTGTTGTTTTCAAAGTGACAAACTATTTGTATCGGTTGAGTAGCAACACCGTCAAACTATCAGTTGGGAGCAGTATATATATGCTTATTTGTGTGCCTATACAAATACAATCACACTTTTAATTTAGTTTCTTGGATATACTTTTTTTGTATATGGTCATGAAATTGGCAGCATTCAAGTCGAAACTCCCGTGGGAGAAAATGAAATTTACGGGAAAATACCGATGCGTTGTTGTATCAAAAATCACTCATTCACTTCCAGTTTAGCCGGCTGTAAAGAGTGTTCACACAATGCAGACGGAGAGAGAAGGTGACGGTGCGGTAGTCCCGAAAAATGGAGTCGTGTAAAAGTATAGTACCTATTTCTAGTATTGTATCCGTGTGATATAAATGTATAGCCATATAGCTTGTTCATGAAAGCGGAACAAAAAGGGAAAGAGAGAAAAACACCATCATCATTTTGCCTTCACCCGAGTAGACTGACACCATCGTGGAAAGTACACTACAAATACAAATACAGGTTTAATGTTTGTTATCATTGGATACGTGAACTGGGGTCTACTCTGTTGGATGTCATTCTTCTCTTTAATTTTCTTGATCTTTTGTTATCCCCGAGCGGTATTTGGTAGCAAAAAAGCAACACTGATGGGTTTATGGTTGAGTTGGCTAATTCCCAAAAAAATAATCCATGGCCTACACATTTACTATGTGGGGCAATATATTAATCTCAGTGGTTTTTTGCTTAATCTTTAAAAGTTTTTCCATGTCGGGATTTGATTAGTTATTTTATGATGATAGGGTAACCTACATTATGCTCCTGTCAAAGCACCTGTTCCTCCTACTGTGCCTGATATTCATACAACTGGAGATTTTGATATGAAATCAAATGGAATTGATACGATGTAGACGGTCAATTTTACGATTAATCAATTTCACCGTTGTATAAAGTATGCATGGTTGAAACTAATACTGTTCAACCTGAGCTTTCACGATTTTTATAGTGGAGTTAGGGTTTCGTAAGTCGTAGGCAAAAAGGAATGAATGCATACTAATTATTTCAGCCACAATCTCATAATTCATACATGCTAACAAATAATGCATGTGAAAAGAGCGGAGAGAATTTTCAATTATCATGCCTAGAAATCATCTTTTTTGTAGCATTTATTCCTGCCTCTATGAAAGATCTATATCAAAGTTAATTTACATTGTTAGTAATAATTGGAGTGGATGAGCTTTTAAACAAATTCTGTATCTATATAATAATATTTTGTTTTCATGTACCAGCAAAACTTATGCACTTTGAGATTTTTTTAAGATCTGTGATAGTTTTGCGTCATCAGCATCAGGGCCGCATCCGAGCTTTGATTTCTGATTCGCTTTGAAATCCCAATTTCACGGAATGCATATGCAAAACAAGATTAAACTGAGATTAGATTTTTTTCTCTATATGTTTGGTTTAGCATGAATTCAAAAATTACTTTGAAAGCAAACAAGATGGCATAATCCAATTATAAATTTAGCTTTGCTATTTGCTTCATCTACAAAACGAAAAATTCATAATAAAAATGGCTGAATGAAAATCCATAATATTTGTCAATTTAGCAATGTTTGCGCAATAACTTAATTGAAGATCAGGTTCAATTCAACTATAATTTTTGTACTGAAAACTAATTCTCATTGAAACCTAGACTCTTTGCCTGTGCAACTTATTTAGTTATTTAACTGTCGCGCCTAACATTTTTCTAACCTTACAAGTCATAACCATTACATGACGCCCCTCATATCTTGCCTCCTTGTCAATGGATTTTCATAAAATTTAATGCATAGTTCCTCTGGACAAATACAGTTTCCTCCTTAGGGTAAAAAGATCGTTTCCCCAGATACGGACTGTGACAGGTGGAAGTTACACAAGTACTGTAGTTGGTATGATCCAAGAAACCAAAAACATAAATAATTTGTGACTTATAGCTGCAAAGAGACTAGTGTCAACAACAACAACAACGTATAGCGCATCAGGACACACTTGAGAATTCCCTACTGCTTTCTCGTCTACAAGAAGTTACTACTGTTGCTGCCCTTGGCATTTCCTATCATTCCTGAAAAAAAATATTTACTTGGGAAGGGCAAGGGTAGAAAAATAAGAAGCAGCAGCAGTCATTGGACATCTCATACATTACATGTAAATATGAGTCGCAGATAAAAAGGAACAATGTTGTATAGTGACGCCATTCTGACATCAAGTAAGCTCAGGATTTGTCTTTGTCAGATTCATACACACTGAAACACTTGTTTTCTGCATTCGTTTGCACACATCAAAAACAAGTCATATCTCTCTGGAAGCTACACAGAGGCGATGCATTTTTAATTCAAGGAAAAAATCAGTGTTCCACTTTTGTAGCTCATGTGAGAAATAAATCACTGGAGAGTTTCATATTGGCTTGAAATGAAATTGATGAGGTGATCATATGCCCCATATTTATTGCTATATATTGTAGGAGATTATTATGTGGTGTGTGAAAAGAAACTCAAATCAAACGGAAGCGAAAAAGAATGAAAAAAAAGTTTACGGATAAGCATACTAAATAGTTGTCAAGGCAGTCAATAAAAAAGAAATATTATGTAGTTTGGTGGTGCAACGGTGGGGTTTGAGAATGAGAAATGCGGAGAAACATGGTGAAAAAAATTGGCATAAGAATAAATAATAATATCCTTTTCGAGTATACAGAAATTTGTAATTTTAATGAATTTACGTAGACTCACTTTCCCTCAGTAAGCCACCAGAGGAGTAACCTAGATTCCCTGGAAACTGGATTGAAACTTGCAGTTCTACTCTTTTTTTTAAAAAAAAATGGAAAGGGCACTGTCATTGAGATTCATGTTATTAGGCTTAGATATTGTTCTCGCCGGGTATAAATAAATGTATGCTTTTTATACATTGATATTTATTACTATTACTTGTTACTATAGAATTTTTTTGTGCTGTGATTCTGTGTGGGAGTATACTGGGATTGCTAATATGTTCCAAGCTTCTGTCAGATTTTAGGCGTCCCAGTCCCAGATGCAGAGTGTATTAGTGAATTGTGGCTTTGCTCTAGGCTTTACATTCATAATGTAATAATATCACATATATGCTCACTTTTGGCAGCGGCTGCACAGAAGTTAAACTAGAAAAGTGGCGAGAAAGGGATCGCTTTCCAGACGCTATAAAAACAGAAGACGGATAATTTCTCTGTATGTATTTGCATTCCTGAGAATAAAATTACAATTTGTATAACGTGACAGACCGACAGACAAAACGGTATAGTGTTTCAGCTACAGTATCAGTTTTCGGATGTAAACCCTACCCAAGATGATATCAGGCACGCACATGCACATGTTTGTGCTCAGGGATGCCATATAATGCATTATTTTCGAGAAAAACTGGATTTGTTTCACAAGGAAAAACTTGGATTCATGCCTCTTAACCGAAAACAAAGTACGTCGTCCTCTCTTTCTGATATAAATACTTTACACTCTGCTATTCTGAATCCAGTCATCACAGATGTAACTGATATATCATGTGTACGTTTTTGTAGAAAAAGGAAATCCTTCCATTTCTTGTGCGACTCTCTTCCTCCCACACCCGAAATGAAGACGGTGAGAGAGACGGGAAAAAGTATAATGCTAAGTATTCCAAAAGTCATTTTTCAAGTTCCAAAACAATAAAAGTTGAGAGTCTCGCAGTTTCTTACTTTCTCCTTTTGTTTTCATCATACTCTACTCGCTAATAATATCATCATAGATGGATGAGTCGTGACTGTGCTTTGATGGTGCAGCATTAGTAGCACAAACTGGTCGAATATATTGCACCGGTTCTTTTCGCAAAACTTTCTTTTTTATCCTTCCTCCTCCTCTTGTCCTTTACTTCCGGCTTTCTTTATGTACCTCCTTACAACGTGTTTGGTTGAAAGCATTCATAGCTTTTTCAACAATAGCGAGAGATACAAAGATAGTAAGATGTTAGCTACTTAATTTTGATAACGTTTTTCACGTATATGGAGAGAGCGTGGTTCAAATAATTGAATGAAGTTGTTGCCTTTATGAGTGCACAGCACTATGTCTGCAGCGAAATATTATAAAACCACATGAAAAAGATGTGTTATAATTTTCATGTCAAGCATGGTTATTATAGCAGGTTATTTATGTCTTTGTGTGTCGTCGTGGGCAAGGCTTATCTGTGAGAACAATGCTCCTCCGTCCTTTTCAACTATGCTAATGGTATAATATCAGGTTGTGTCACTGAAAAGAAAGTCATTACTCAGTAAAATATCCTATCTGAGTGTCATTAATTTTGATAATGTTAATAAGGATGGCTGTAAAATAATAATGTTAACAAGTAACCTAACATGTAATCCAAATCATGCACACAGAGCTTGTTGGAGTATTTAACCTGCTATAAAAAAAGTCGCGGGTGTGGGTGCAATTGCTAGAAGCATTTTTCTAGATGAGTTAATGTAAAAAATCCTGATCAAAATTCATCTCTGGAGAGAACTATGAAAATAAAGGCTACAAATCTTTCAGTTAGTTGAAATGAAGGAAAAAGGAGTAACTTTTAAACTAAATTACCTACATACATTATAAGCGTAGCCCACCTCAAAATAAAGCCTCCTACATACTTCTTATATTTATATAAGGCCACTCTATCAATTTGCTACAAAATTTCAGCCAAGTCTCTCGTTGAAGCAAAAAGAGAGTTCGTTATACCACTTTAGTAACAAAGTTGAAAGGAGTGAAAGTCCAAGTCTGTAATTATGAGATGCGTGCAACAGAATTTAATCCCTTACCAGGTCTACTTTCTTCTTGTCTGCTGCTACAGTGTGTGTGCAATCGGGTCGCGAGGGAGGATATAAGTCTGCTCTCTGACTTGTTCATTCAGAGAAAATTTTCTATATCACGTTTATTTTATGATGCCCTGTTGCTAGTGGCGGTGGTGTGGTGATGCTCTTATCTTGATGATGTTCATTACACACGGCTACTACTTGTGATTTGTAATGTACAGCAGTTATCATCATGCGTGGTTTTACAAGGAATTAGGTTAATGGCAGTATACAATTTGTTCAACTTGAGTAGGCGGTATACTGACGACGATGTGGTGTAGTAACATGTACTATTAAATAGTGCACATGCTAATTCATGCATCCAAGCAATTAAGATGTTCCTTAATAAACTCGTACTTTTCTCCGCAACACAGGTTGAAATTGTATAGCAAATGTAAAACTTTCCATTGTGAACGGTAGTTCATCTTTTTTTAGTAAGAGATACCGTATTTGCTCCGACAACGTAGTTCGTTACAAGCTGAAAATTCTTCTTTTATTTTGTTGAACAATGGATCGTCTCTATGGAATGGTATTTTCGTATCATCTGATATGCTTGTTGGTTCCAATTGGAAAGCAAACGTAAAATGTGAAACATTTCGAAACAAAAGAAAAACTAATTAGTCCGATGAGGTGAGTAGTAGTTGAACCGAATTTTGTTTACTCAAACTAGTATACAAAATTTCTCAAGGTTGATTATGTAGTCTTTTAGTTTGGTACGCTAAATTGTGATGACAGGTGGCTATAGAGTGTAAATCCTCTCTACTCACACAGGTAAAGATCACTTCGCAGTTACAAACTAGAGCTTTATTCATCATTTTCTGTGCATTAGTTTTTTTTCTCTTTCCAAAAACTTGTCTCAAGTTGTGCCTATGTCATAAAAAGTATAATGAAACTTTGAACGCCTGCAACAACGGCCCTTAAGTTACTATATGGTTGGATGCACAAAACTATATAACATATTTGCATAGAACATCCGCTCGTTTATTGCTGTATTTTATACACAGCAGCAGTAAGGGAAAACTAGTTTTGACTGTGAAACCATTCTTGGCGGCGGCGGCGTGCATACTTCTAAATTGAGTTAACAATTTTGGATTAGGCGGCCAGTATATTATAATAAACTGGAAGGGAAAGCAGAGAGTTAACCTTCAAACAAGATCTCATTAAAATCTACTGCTTTTCATGTTACAAGCTCTGGTGAACAAATAAAAGGAGCTTAAAACAATGTGTACACCTGTTTCTTGGAATTTCCAAATGGCCTCATGTATAGATAGACACATTATGGCAGACTGATTCCAATTCTCGGTATTGGTGCAGTGTTGCTTTATCAAGTTGCTTGGGTACACAAAAGCTGTAATAATAATAAAGTCCTGTGTAGTTTCAAACTACCCAAAAACTCTCTATCTTTAACAAACTTCCATTCTTAAATCTTCACATTTACCTTGACTACTATAAAGAGTATCCCGAAAGCAAATTACTTATCTCGGATAAAAGTAACATGAATGGATACTGGCTAAATATATTGCGGAATATTGAGAGTCATTTTTTTCTAGGTCTTCATTGATTTTCAGAAGATGAAATTGTAACCAGATGAGAGGGAAAGGTTAATATTACCTGTACGCTTTGTCTACGAAATACGAAAAACACAGAAATACAAAATGTTATGAAACTACGCACAACTTGTTTATTATTTTCATTTGTTTTCAAATACATTTGTTTGTTCATAGGATGTTGACTATTTACAGGTATCCAGTGTTACGCAAAAATAAATTCGAAAAGGCGGACGC
Source organism: Coecobrya sp. COE2 (assembly GCA_027743765.1). Classification (NCBI taxonomy): domain Eukaryota; kingdom Metazoa; phylum Arthropoda; class Collembola; order Entomobryomorpha; family Entomobryidae; genus Coecobrya; species Coecobrya sp. COE2. The sequence goes on from JAHZMV010006692.1 coordinate 66,202, forward strand.
ATGAAACGCTCTCATAATTATTATTGATTTGTATACCTGTCCGTCCATACCCAACCTCAAAATGCTTGTATTCGTCAGTTCAGTTCTACAATTGACAACGTAGATTTCGATAAGATAAGAAATGGGATTGATAAGGGAAAATGTTTAAAAAACGCTTCAAATGCGTGGGTGGGCTATAAAATTATTTTCAAGAATATCTTGAAATTCAAAAAGATTGCTCCCATCACTTTCATATCTCCGCTTTGACAGCATGTTACGTATCCGTTAATGATGTCGAATATTATTATTTCCATCCGGCCGCACGTGTTTGAGAGTCGAGAGTTGCTTGTCAATACGGAAAAAAATATTGGATCGAAGAAAGTCATAAACATTTTGCCGTAGCATGAATACATGGTATTGTATTTGTGTCGCCACCACCGTTCCTACTTTCCATATACGTTATTTTGCTGTAGTGTCATCCTTTTTAGGAAAATCGATTAATTAGACGAAAAGTCCATATAAGGTAAAAGTGATCATGTAACCATGTATTTGTAAAGTACATTGCAGATATTTTGTGCATCATTAAACGCTAATAACGACTCGCAAAACTTGTAATTATCTCCGTTGATGATACTAAAGTGAACTGAGATTCTAGTGTGCTATATTCACCAGGGATGTTAGTTACAATGCATTTGGGATAAATTAATCTCACTCTCGTTTTATCACCACACAGCAAGTATGACCGTGTGAGACAAGTATGGTAATATATATCGTCTTCCTTCATAATAATAAAACGTGCTCAAAATTCATTGTTTCGTTAAACAGTTTCGGGTACGGATTTTCTACCTACGAAACATGCATCAGTGCTCAACTTATAGGAGGCACGATGAATCTCGGTAACTTGTTTATGATTAATTTTTTACCATGTACTGAAAAATTACTAGAGTCGTGTGACGCATCACAAGTGACATATTGTGTACTGTAGTTAGTATGCGTCATCTGAATTTTCAAAGAGGATCTTTCTTAGGTATATATTCTTATGACAAAGATATTTATTAAAAGTAAAGGGAAAAGCAAGAGATATAAAAAATGAGGTAAGATGAAGCAAGTTTTCCCCAAGCTCTCATGTAAATTATACGTTCTATGCTTGCAATGCATTTTTTTATTATTCAGAATTCAGAAGTATAGAAGCCTCTAAACACTAATATAAAATGGCGTTCAAAAGGGGAAAAAATAAGCTGGTAAACATGGTGCAATTTCATGTTTTCCTTTTTGTTCTAAAAAAATTTCGTTTTATTTGAGTCATGGAATTTGAAACGTTGTTTGTAATATTTAATTCCCTTTTCCAAACAATCGTGTAGGTATACACATTTTTTGGAAAAAGAAATGTTTATTTTTGTGACTTTGACTTTGCCTCCGAGACAGGATCGCGTTTCAAATGGTGTCCAATATCATAAGCGCTTAGGTTACAATCCACTGGGTACATTGTTGTTGACAACATCACTAAATGTTAATTGATAACAGGCTGCTTAAAACGACCTGACAAAAGCAGAAACTGTGTTCGAAGCTAATCAACCGAATCGGATTGCGCTCCTCGGTCCTGTGACAACATCAAAACAAGTTACGTATAATACAATACCATGTCCTATCCACAGGTTACTTAACATTAAAAAAATTGGAATACCTACCTATCTCCATCCAATTAAAATGGTGTTCTTTATGTAAGTGTTATGTTGTCATTATTTTTTGGGGCAACACAAGAACTTTGTCCTTCAGATTAGAACTGATTTTTCAGTCCTTCAAATCAGTCAATGACATTTAATTAATATTTATAACCCACACAGTTTGTCCCAAAACCATATATTTATTCGGTAATCAAGTTCCCACGGAGTAATAAAATTTGCCTTCTTCTCCGTCATAAAATCCAGCATAGCAACATATGTACATATGTACACCAAAGTATATAAGGTGAGATGTCACTTTCACCATACTTTTACGTAATAAAGTGCTTATCAGGTCAACAGCAATGCGCAGGTTGGAGATAGTGTTGATTATAATTATTGGGCGCTGTGTATGCTTTATGACTACCTAACAGAGGTCACAAAAGAAGACAGAATATTAGGTAGTCTTGTGAGCAGAAACAAAAAAGAAAATTTATCTTGTCGGTCCAACATACATAGTTGTAAGTTACACGGTTTGCTTGTTTATGTTGCGTTGTCCTTAAACGCAGCCAAGCGAACACATGCCATCTGCCATAGGAGGAGGATGATGGCACACGGTAGTGCTCTTTTTTTATGAGTTTGTAACACGAGATTGAAACTGTAACTCCAACCGTTTAGCTCCGTTTGAACAACTCATTGCTAAGTCACCGTGCCACTTTCACCGTTGTTATCAGTTATCATTACTACTGATACCCTATTGAATGAAAGAGAAGGATCTCTTTCTGCTGACTTTTTCACATGCCATGGGGAAGCATACAACCAGCAAATATCCGACTAACGATGAGCTGAAGAAGAAAAGAAGGGATAAAAATCAAAAGAATGGACTTTCCAGTCACGATCTACTCAAACGAAGGACAAGCAAGGTTTAAATTGCTTTGGAAAGAAGCAAACCGTGCGTAGGTATATCATTATTGTGTGTGCTATATAGAGAAAGTCGTCACAAGAGTCTTCCCTTCTTAGTACCTAAAGGTACACACGTACAATTGGCAAAGTTGATACTTCTGCTCATGGAAACATTGGCATTTCAATTTTGAATCTATTAAATCGCTTCAATTCTCCTGTCAATTTGTCAAGTGGGTGTATGTGTGTGCTACTATTTTGAGAATTCTACTATAGGATATGCTTATGGGTCAAAAATAAATGAAGGCAAGTTTATTTTAGTCTAAATTTCATTCTCTTTAAGCAAATATTTACCTGAATACTTACATAGGTAGGTGTATTTATTGTTGATCGAGTGGTGGTCAGTGGCAAGACTTTAACCAACCCACTCCAAATGGAGGGACACTTGTTTTCCGTACAACTGACGTGCAGGATCCGTATAAGTACCTACGGAAAAGGAGTAACGCAAGTACCTGACGCTGATCATCTAACAATATATATCGATCTTATCGCGCCATACACTCCCAAAAATAGAATACCTTCTAGAATTTCCTATTACGTACATAGCAGAACATTCTGCTTTTTTCACGTATGCATATTATATTACAGAATATACAGTTAGTAAAGCTAGTTACATGGCTTCTTTTACGTACATCAGTAGGTATAATTAAAAGTACGTACGACTTATTATATCAAATGACGTGTTTATGAAACGTCCGGTGAAAATCTAAACGACCCCAATTTATTTTGGGGCAAGCAAAGTATTTATAGCGCCCTTCGTTCTTCTGGCATACATGGGCGAGCTTATATGTAGCTCCTGTACTAATCTGAGACACATATTTCTTCTCTGTGCTGTCCCGAAAAGTAATAGTTTTGCCTTTGCCAAGATGATTATCATGATGGGGGTTTAATGGGAACGCATTGAGAACTTAAGCAAACTTCCTTGAGCATTAATTATAATTATAGGCTTGAGGGGAAACAATGTGTACCGGTACGAAAAATCAGCACTGGTGAAATCACTGGTAGAGAGAGATGGATTACAATCAAACAAATTAAATACTTGCGTAGTTTTTCAAGTACAACGTCATATAATGTAATATACTTAAAAGAATCAATTCACCAGCAACCAACTAAATAATATTATTTCCAGGCTGGTGGACTGGACTCGCTGGACATATGAAGTAAACATCACAAGTCGAAATATTATATTTTTTTATATATTATTGTTCTACTTTCTCCATCATGATATTATATTATCAGCTAACTGGTGGAAAGTTGCGAGAAGGAAATAAGCACGCGATAATGGTGGCAAGCAATAAATACAGCTTACTGTCAGTTATTCTTTCAGGAATGACGTTGACGTGCAGTAAGCAGACATGGGTAACCTTATAAGAAGAAAATATTTACGGTTGTACATTAGTAATGAGCTCGGTTTATTTTCTGAATGCATGAAACTCCCAACTTTTTTTCCTTGTTTACACATAGTATGCAGCGTGGAGAGTTACTTTTAGAAAGTTGTAATGCTGCAGGAGCAATTCCTGTAGAATTAGCGCGCACCTCGCGTTAGTATGTGCTTCCAAAAATACCAACAGAATTATGGAAGAAAGTTCCATAAACATAATACGGCTTTTATTTTTATTGCTCCCAAGGCTGACAAAAGAGAAAACTGAACCACTGGGCTTGAAACATTACAACGTTAAAATGTTTGTAGTGATTGAGGCATTTAAAGGTGCATATATGTATTTTTTAATAAGATGTTTAAAATGTTTAAAAGTTTTGCGTGGGCGGGTGTATTTTCTCTGTATTTTTTTGCATTGGTTCACCTCTTGAGTAAAAAGGTTGTAATAGAATAGTAATCTCCGTCGTTGTGGTAGACAAAAGTGCTTTCTCTAGAATTTTCTCCAAAAACCGTTCCTTCCTGACCAAACATCAAAGTTCATCTGCTTTTGATGACTTGACTGTATATACTGGCATTCATAAGAAATAGAAAAGTACGGGAAGCACGTGACTCTTAACAGTTTTTTATGCTATTTGATCCACTTTCATGAAAGATCCATTTTGTAACGTTTCGTTCACTTTGCATGAAATTACCATTTTATTCTGTTTCTTTCACTTGTACAGCACGAAAACCCCAAGTCAGATTTTTTTATGGAAATAAAGTCATAAGTGGCAAGCAAAGTGCAAGAGAATCGCTGAGTGAAAATGTGAATACAATTTCAAGAAATCATTCATACATTTTGTCCTTATTCATTCGTATGTACAAAGTTTACGCATTGAAAAATACGAAGTCATGTAAGTTATATATAAAAAAAATTGCAGAATCACAGCAGGTTAATTGAATAATATGAGAGTGTCATGGGGGCGATAAAGATAAGGAAATCCTACAGAGAGCAAACATAACTCTCTCCCCTGCATAACAACTAAACCAATTTTTTTATAATGACGTTTCCTGTGCAACCATTTGGGACAATAATTTCTGAATATATTTAAATACCATACCGCACAACCACCACCACATCATCATGGGTTTGTGATACCAGTGCAGTGTACTTGTTTATAATTTTGGACATGGTGCAAAATGCATGTATCATGTAGACCGGAATCACGTTTCAAAGAATTCCGTCTTTTCTAAACACTTTTGTTGCATACCTACACACTGTTTAAATATGAAAGGCCTTGTCTCATTCCTTTTTTTCCATAATGAATGACGTGCACACGAGAGTTGAAAGAAGTTAAGAAGGGATTTTTTTTCGTTCACGGTTTTCATTCTGAGAAAGCATCACTCAACAGAGCAACAACAGCAGCAGGAGAATGAGCGACAACAGCAACAACATTAACATTATTATCTAAAAGTTTAAGGGTGCTTGAGTAATTGTTCTCGAACACCGTTGCAATTTTGGTGATGAAAAGGAGAGATTGGTGCGATGAAAGCAGGAGCTCGAGCGAGACTACCGTACTTTATTGTGTATGTGCGGTGCATGATGCACGTACGCTTTCCTTTCTTTCTTTTTCCCATTTACACTGCAGCAGGCTAGTATACTTCTACACAGCAAGACAAATGAAAGGAATGAATGAATGGAAAGAGTGAAAAAGTAGCATATGTCATGCACGATCACTGTAAGTGTCTGTACGCCGAGTACAGAGAGAAAGCAAACCAGGCTAACTTGATAAAACGGAGTAAATATGAATGAATGGAGGAAAGCAACGAGACATTTTGTAGGAACGTCGAGTTTGGTAGTGAATGAGAGAAATATTATGGTACCGGATGGCAGGCTATTTTATAGAGACACGAGGAAAATCCGCTATATATACCCTACAAGTTATGTTTTGAGGTTTGGCGGAGGCGTCTCTATGCTCGTTGGTTAGATAGCTAACACAAAAGCTTGACTTTTTCTCTTTCTTTTTCGTTAGCAACTTTAAAGCTGGTATTTATAATATAAAAAACTTAAAATGTTTTTTTATTCGCCAGTGGTGTAGAATTGAGTGCCATGTACCACTTGCTTGTAGTAATTGTAATGCTATCAGAGTGAGCAAGCACGACAACACGTTTACGGACATGTACGTACATAGATACATGTTATATTCACTTAAGTGACTACCTCATCTTGAGTTGGAGAGACTCTATTTTTATAAATCGTGTGCAATACGTATACTTTGTATCAACGACTGGGAAATCCAAAGCTGGAAAAATCCAAAGAAGTGGTTTTAGGTAGTCTATACAGCTCTCTCTCCCATTTCCGTCACGATCTCAGCCTACACTCATTTAATAAGTCAGATGAAGTGGAGGAAGGAGGGCATAGGCTAAATAATGTGCTCATGGAGGAGACCATCAGAAGCAACTAACATCATCCCGTGTGTAGTCTGTAGACTTCCATACGCTTTTTTCATTCTTTTCACTCAGCTGCTTGTTATATCAGGAACCGGGGCACTAACCTACGGTGACAGGACACAAGTGCTATATACCTAATATTTATTGTCGTTTCCACTAGGTTGACTCTTTCGAGAGAAACGGATGGATAAAAAATAAAATTCCTATGCAAATTAGTTTGTACAATGGCGCAGCAAGAGGACTACTGCAATTCTTACAACAACAACTCTGCTTCTCTCTGGTCTTTTGCCCTTCATTCTTCCGCACAGTGCTTCCATTTCCATTGTCTTTTTATCGCCCTACTTTCACTTTTGAAGCTTGTCAAACTTTTGTTTTCGCACTGTAATAAATATACACCCACACTTTGAATAACTTTGCGGCCGGCTGCTGCAGTAGGGTGTGCTCAGTTTATATGTACAAGGAACATCACAACAAGTACTGCCCTTTCCCATTGTACATTTTCAAGAGCACCTAATAAATCTTGCATGAGGAAAAATAATAGCGGACAAAAAATACTTTTATTTTTATGGCCTTCCAAGCCTTCAAAAGGGAGATAGGGCAAGGTAGAAAGTAGAAATGGGTAAACAACCATGAAATTTATATAAAGCTTGTAGGTTTTTTTAAAGACGACACTTTCTTGCCATAGAGCAGTGTATTTATTTTTGCTCGGGTAATTGCTGACTTTTGATAAATTGAATTGTTTTATTGGATTCTTTTGTCTTTTTGTGGAGGGGAGGGAAATTGTAAATAAAACTATAGAACTATGGAATAACCAATTATTTTCGGATGGTAGGGCCTCAAATTGGAGAAAGACATTTATATCGAAATATTTCTTCCCACGTCTAAAGTGGCTCGTGTATGACATCATATCGTTCAATGATATGGGTTTTCAATTTCTGATAAAATTGATTTCTAAGCTTTCCCGAAGTTAATACAGGTAAAAGTTGAAAAACCTCTGGAATAGAGCTAACCAAAGGTTAAGTCGACCTATGGCTGCAAACGCGATTGATTACGAAATGCTTACTATTTATTGCTTTTAAATATCTGATTCCAATTTTGCTTTCAAAACACTTTACTTAACCACAATTATAATTGGTCCCGGTATTCTGTCGTTGAATACTATTTTTGTACATTTTGGAATAAATCGAAAAAATATCCACGGGCGGATTGAACTAAATAAGCGAGAAAGTAAAAATAGCTCTAAACATTCGAGTCCGACATGATATGGATGCTTAATTCCAAGATTTTGTCCGTGCCACAAAGTTATAAAGGAAAGTTTGAAGGGAAGCCAGAGACAATGAAAAAGTTGGGAAATAAAATATTTATTTGGACACCTTCCGCAGGAATCATACTAGGCCGCACAAGGACTCTTAAGAAAGTTTAAATGCGTCCTAGAAATACCATGTCAACATTGTTCATTTTTTGCCTTTCTTGCACTTATGCGACAGAGTTAACGTGATAACCTTATAGAAAATGTAATTACCACCGGAAGCAGAATTTCTTACCGTGTTAGAAGTCCTCGTAAAGTATTTCAACAATCAAAAGTGATCAAAAAGTTAAGGCGAGGTATCAAACCCAAATAGGTATAAATAGAAAATTATTGTTTGTAAGTTATGCTATCCCAACTTTCTCCTATTGACAGCATATTATGTTCCATACGTACATATTATATTTCACTTTGATCCAGAATCAGAAGCGTTCTCACACGTACTTTTGGTGTTGTTTGTTGAATATTTGATGAATTTTTCAAATGCCTTTGAATTTATAGACACTTTCCTTCAAAGTATTCGTTTAATTAGAACAGCAATACGGTAATATATATCTATAGACATTTAATTCAATGCGAATAACACCTATAAATAAAGCAGGATCATATAAATATGCTAATTTAGAAAGTGCACCATCCGCCACCCACCCCTTTTGAATAATGTGGGATTCTGCATATATATGCATACGTTTACACACAGAGAAAACTTTAATAATGCACTGTCTGCCTTTCTGGTGAACTTGCAGAATTAAGTCCTTTGACGTCTAAGGGAGCCGGGTTTTCAAAGAAAACACTCTAGAATTGTTTGTGCTTTATATGATGATGTACTTTAGGTATGCCAAGAACAGACTCTAGGTTTCTGTACTGATTAATATTAAATGAGAATGTGCAGCATAGTAAGTAACGTTTGCTTTTCCCCGAATCAGTAATTAGTTCTTTGTAAACAAAATTTTGGGATTGTGAGTAGAATTGCTTTTGAAAATCAAATCAAAATTTGTCAAATGTAGAAAATAATGGATGCCGTGGAGGTAAAATTTAACGTGATGACACGTTAGAGTGCAAGATGCAAATTGACTGACATTGGAATTGATCATTATTGTTACAAGTAGTAATCATCACAGTATACAGGCCGTTTTCAGATAGTTAAGATAACAACTTTCAAGGCTCGGAGGATCCTAGACTTGTTATAAAAATGAAGCGGTTATACTTAAAATACAATGGCAATCATCGCATTTCTCGTTATTATACAGACAAGCACTGCTGGCAATGAAAAACTCATAAAGGGTCGTAACGTTGCAAAAATTGTGCATGTTTGTTAATTTCGAAAGATGTTTATCTACTTGTGTTTTTCTGCGAATTTTGCTATTCTGCCGTTGCCCCAGGACTTTACTGTGTGTTCCCTTCCGTTCCCTCAATTTACTTGTTGTTTTATCAGACATGTTTGCTAGTTTCTCGTTAAGGTATGGTTTTAGCATGTTAGAAATTTCAAACCAAATTTCGTGACGTAAAAAACTAACTGCCAAGAGTAATAGACGTTCTATGTCTGGATACGCTACATACTCAGTTTTTAGGATGGTTCATAAAAATTGGTTTGGAAAATAAGATATGTTGATTGAATATTCGACGAGACGCGAGTTATTCGTATCTTGATACTTATTTGAAAAAAAAATGGAAATTTATGATTTCATTTATCAAGTGCATTGTATAAAATGTGTGCATAGACATGAGACATCTAGAACCCAAAAAAATGAATCCTAGCAGAAAATTCAAACAATAAATTATTTTAACATGACAAAGCAAATTCAAGTTCAATGCTATAACAAACTTTACACTGAACTATGTACTACAATTTGTAATAAGCAACACTACAACAGTTTTAGAATATGTTATCTATCAAGAGCATACTCGTAAATTGATCAACTTATTTTTACATTTCTTCTTGGAAACGGAAAACTCGACGAGGAACTTTTAACCAGTTCTTGGGCATTGCTACTGATCTGATTCTCGTGTGTGTGTATATTTTGCTCAATCTACGTAGATGAAACGAATTTAATACACTTGTCATGCGTTCACAGTAAAAAAAGCTTTCTTGATGAGAACTTGTTCTTTTATTGATTTACGTTTCCCAAATTGACAAACTTGCTGGCTGAAATTCAAATCAAATCCTAAGGATTTCACTGGAAATGTTACGTTATTCCAGACTTAAATATTATTACAGCTGCTGGAACTAATACCATGAAAGTATCACAATCAGATGGGAGAATTGTGATCTTGGAATATTCACTGGGAACTTAATATCATTCCTTTCATTTATGACACATGACATCCATGATCTATTTTCCGAGTATTTTCTGGGACTGACTCACTCTAAATTGAGTTATGTACATAATGTTCGTATTTGTAAAGTAGACTGATCTCATCTTCAAAGTTTCATATTTCATTGTAAACATATAAATCTCAACTTTAGGTTTGGACTGTTATATTATGTACTTTTTTAACTAGCCACGTGTGACGAAAATTGCATTTAATAATAATAAGTAGATATTTATATAAATCCGATTTTCCATTATGCAAAATATACAAACAAGAATATAATCCGTAAAACGCGAGTAAAAAAGATGCGGAGAAAATTAGACCATTTTTTCCATCTCACCTGAAAATGGACCGAAATGAGTACAAATTAAACCCAATCTGTTATGCTTCTGTTTTTACCAGATTCTGTACGTATTTAAGGTTTAAAAGATGACTATGCTCAAGAAATTATGGCGACAGACAGACAGAAAGTTGGAATAGGAATCCCCACAATATGCTCGCGCGATTTAATAAATACCTAATTTTAATAGATTGAGTATCTACTTTGAGTGCCAACTTCCAATTCATCTTCTTCCATCGAGCGAAAAGATGAAATTGAGAACCTAAAAAAATACAGTATATTAATTTTCTTAATACTTTTAGATTGAGTACTATTTTTACGCTAGTGCGGCTGGAAGAAAAGTTTATAGATACCCGTTGTCCGGATCGCAGCTATCATCTACTTTGAATAATTTGATAAATTTATTTCTTAAATCTTGTACGTTTTTTCTCTAAGCATAAGCATTGGTTTTTGTCGTACTCTTTCTGTATCTTGTAT
>JAHZMV010006693.1:0-13138 GCA_027743765.1 Coecobrya sp. COE2
ATTAAGCTACTGATCCACTAGTTATTTAAGGTGTTCTCATAACTTCTACTGACTGAAAGATGGTGGGTATATACCCTAACGTATATAGCCCACAATACTATGAACGTATAAACAACATTTCAGCAGATTGATGTTCACTTAGATAGGCATGTGTAATTTTATAAATCTATACCAATACCAATTTGTATCAGTAAAGAAATAACAAATATATTATAAAACCTGTGGAATAGAGAACTGAAGGGGAAGCATGGGAAGAGAGAACGACAAATAAAATTCCAATTTTCCTCTGTAGATATTTTGTTAAATCAGTCAATGCTAATTTCATGATGCGAAATTTGATTTGCAATATTTCCCACTTACATAGTCTTGTTTTCTGATTACCCACCGAGGAGAGTGTTTTCTAACGGACATATATACAGACCATCATTCCTGTGTCAACATTTGCTTCATTATGAAAAATGCACTTGAATTGCCACTGGTGCCCTTACATATGATATATTGTACATAATATATTCGAAGCTTTGTAAAATGAGATACACTTACACTAAGTGCCCAACAATTGGTATATTTATGTATACGAGTATATTTATATTTATATAAGTGCAAGTTTGCATCAAAAAAGAAAATTAGAGAACGCCAGAAACAAGATTACTGCTAGCATTCGATGGTACTGCTCCCAAGATGATCCTAAATTTGATGATCACTCTCCACTTACATTGCATTATGCCCGTCTCACTTGCTTATTTACTGAAAATCATCATAGACAGACGTACGCTCCGAGATTTTGCGGAGCTCGAGTGTGGATACTACCTGCCCAAATACAACTTGGTTAGGCTACACTTGAATAGAGAAAATTCAGATAGATATTTATGTATGAACCTCATGTTATGTATATACTATTTTACTGGTTCCTTTACCATGAGTGTCCATGAAACGGAAAAATCAGTGCAATATGATCCAAAAATACGATTACGCATTTGGCAGAGTGCTTCCCCATATCCATAAAAGTGAATGAATTCATGCTTTTCGTGCATTTGAGCTAATGGGAAAAGATGAAAGTTGCGCGTTATGTATGTATGTGTATCTGGACTCACTCAGTAAATTCGTTTAAGGAATACATATAAAGAAAAGTACTGCGTAGTGGCGGTTGTACGGAACCACAACAGGGGAAGAACGAACTCAACTCACATGTTACTGCTGGTGACGATCAAAGTGCTGGCTGGCCCCATTCAGTCATTTCATTTCATTGGGGTTAGAATCAAGTGGAGGAATCGCGGCTCGTTAGTTGCTGAGGACTATCTAAATCATGAAGTAGTAAACTCACTCATTCTCTTCCCGATTACTCTACTTTCTATCTGACAACTGATGCATGCTCGAGCCAAAGCTGAAACCAAAGTACATAATACTATATACATATACATAAATACATCAGTACATGCATCACTAATATGCATGGAGGCTTTGGTTTTTCAATAAAAGAACCACTTGATTTGATCTATATACATATGTGAAAGAAAAATGATATTCTGTACTTTTACTTTTTCCTTTTCCCATTGTAGTAGGCATACATAATAAAATTTAGTACCTAGAGTTCTACTCACTAAAACTCATCAATTCTCTTCATATCTCTTAATCATTAGTAATCAGTCGTCGGATTGCATTTGACTTCACTTTCATAACATACCTTCAATTTTGATTTGTGTTATCCTGTCGTTCCATGTTCCTGTCCGCGGTATTAAATCCATCATTCATTCGATGACTGTTAAATACTACTTTATTGACTAATGTAATTATAAAATTCAGTGAAAGTGTAACGGCTGAACGACGGTCTCCTCCGTTATCCTCTCTCTAGTTAACGCTTATGGACCAAACGCTCGGACTCTTAACGCTTATCTGACGCTTCTCTTCCACGGTTTCGTTCCACTGCCACTGCTAATTTCCCAATCCCAATTAACTAACTATCCCAAATGCCAGCTCGAGACTTATGCCAATAAACCGAAATGCCACAGAGACTCTTTTTCGTGTGCTCACTCAATCGTATCCAGAATGGCTCTGTTCTTTTTATTATGTCTTTCTGTCTTTCTCTCACATTATTTTCCACAAAAACCCAAGCCATAATCATAATTGCCGCGATCTACTTGTTCTTGTTCCGCGTAGTCACAATAGCGGACACAAGAATGCATTCCCTACAAAAGGTAGCCTAACCAATTTTCCAATAGAAATTCATCTACTATTATTTTGTCGGTGGATACCAGCCACTTTCACACAATATTGTTATATTACGGTTTCTTATTCCATAATAATAATAGTAGCATTAAAACGCAAGACGCCAGATAGGTATCGCATCGTATATCGTGTATAGTTTTGTAGGTACACAATATATCTTGGATGAATTTATAAAGAACGACAGACGTGGAGTCAAATATTTATCTTTAGTTTTCTATTAGGATCCACGGAGGCAAAAGTTGAAGGAAACATTTTTTATCACATACACCCTATCTACAATATCATAGTTACACCTGTTTATAGAAGTGCATAATATAGAACCTACAGATATTCGAGTAAAATAAAACATTATAAATGCACAATGTACATATTATTACGAGCGTAAATGTGAGAGAAAATTGGACTTGCAACAATAACATCCACAAGTTACGCGAGAAGTTTGACAAAACTTTCTTTTACTTTAATGGTGTACAGACATAAGTTGGTTTATTATTATCATATTATGTATTCTTTTGTGAGAACAAAGTTGTGGACTTTTGTGCTCTATGGTATTACCATGCATGTATATGATGATAAAATGAAAGCAGCAGTAGTCGCAACAATAAACACCTATATGGTAACGGTAACCTGATATCATACCTTCTAAAATATATTATTTGCACTCGTAACACAAAAAAGGGAAAATTATAGAATTATAGAAAAAAGCATGATCATCACTATCATCTTGTGCATTTTTCTTTTCAATTCTACAAGATTGCCACGCTTAGTCAGGAAACTATATATGTATACAAGTGCGCAGTAATAGTGGTAGTAAAAATGATGAACTGAAACAAGAAAGGAAAACAGGAACGGGGAACAAACATACTTTTCACACAAGACCGTGCAGTTTCGTGTTGGCTTATTACATTTTTGGTCATGTGGCCGTGAATAAAAAGGAAGAGAAAAGAAGAATGAGAAAACACATTATTTTCAGAATATATGGCGTCCTGTACTTATACCTATCATAGTATTCATGATAATGATAATCACCACCTTTCACTACAATACAGTCTGCAGAAAGCTCACTGCGTCTACATAAAACCAGGGGAATGTATATCGATATGAAGATATACATGCGCACATACATGTTTTGCAATGTATCATCAAGTGTTTCTTTCCATAGAGATTGGTGCATAGACTGTTAAGAATCAGTATTCATAAAATCTATATAAAAGCTCACACGTTACATTTATATAAGTTGCGTGTGGGTTAGAGGAAGACAGTAAGCAAGAATGTGTACAAGAAATAAACGTGAAAAGGCAAAAATAAGCCTCTTGACTATTTTGCAATAAGTGTATGGTATTGTGTATATGCATTTCATGTTTGGGAACTTGTTTTTGTGCCGAAAGTACTGCGATAGTGATGATGACAATGATATGATTAGTATTAGTGGTATGAAAAAATAAGTTTATATTACATCGCTAACGTATAATGGTGCAGTAATAATAATAATACAGTAAAATATGAAAAAGGGTTTTCGGAGAAGACGCAGCATCAGTCTTACTATTGTATTTACAGTATACACGGAACGGGAGCTATCCCACCTGTAAATTTATAACGGCCATTGTGATGCAATAATGATTTTTAATGGCCATAACGCCAAGATGAGGAAACTTGGGATGATTTACAACGTTTGAGAGTCAGGTTTGAGTGTATAGTAGCGAAAGAGAAGGGGAGAATTGGGGTGAAAGTGGAATTAAAAAAGAGAATGGGACCATGCATATGTGTATTTATATTGTGTTACGAAGATGAGAGAGAGAGCACAAAAGTAGTCTTCGTTGCTGGCGTCCTTTTCTTCTTCATTGCTGAAAAATAAAATGCCTTCCTTTATAGCAATACAGCCTTCTTAATGCTGTAAAATAGAAAACGTTATACAAGACTTTATACATTGGTTCGAGTGAAAGACCCAAGCACGAAGAGAGAATGAAAGAAGTGAGGATGAAGACAACGACCACACTTCCACCTAAGAGAAAGGAAAGTTTGTATGAACTCGACTGTTTTTCTCTTCTCTTTTCTTGTTCCATTTTTTATATTTTATGTATGCTCTGTTGAAACCAATTTCTTTTCACTTTTCTTGGTAACATCACGAACGTGTTTTTCTACTTCTATTACTCCGTTATCGAAAAAACTATGTAATGGACGGGAGTGAAAAATGGAGAAAAGAAAACGCTAATGGAGCATCGATTCCTCCTATCGAGGTGACATTCAGAAAAATTCATACCACCGCAGTGATACCGGTTTAGCCATATACTAGAAAGTAATCAAAAGTAGTAGCGTGTATTACATGTATTGTACACCTACTCGAAATACGTTAAATAAATATGAAAGATATATTTACATGTCTCTAGAGATAGTAAAAATCTATTTTCACATTAGATAATTTGTGAAACGTTATAAATTTGTACATGAATCTTGTTTCATACATTATGTAACCTTCACGTATTTTTAGTTACGAAATTTAGTGTAAATAAAATCAGTTCAATTTAATATGCATGTGTGTGTGTGATCACTTACACACATGCATTCTTATTTAATACATCCAAATCAAAACAAAATGCAATTTCAATTTTTAAATTAAAATGACTTAATAGCAATAGTTTAGTTACATATGCAGCTCTATCTTACACAAATAGGATGAACAATAAAGTTTGAACCATTTTTATAGCATTATAAGTTTTAATCTAGCAATTTTTTTGAACACCTCATTATCATCTCATTTCTTATTATAAAATCTACACAATCCGTCTAAGAATCGTGTAGACTTGAAGACTGATTCCAACTCTAGCAAAAGTGATGCATAGGATTGAGTGCGAAGGACAATTTCTCCAAAGATACCCATGCAATTAGGGAGCTTACTTTGCATAACCCATGCTTTACTGTGCTTTTCAACCCATGTACTTGTTAATTCTTGACTACGGTTTAGTATATTAGATAGCTCTCTAACTTTATCATTTGAAATAGTAATATTCATTACAGTTTATCATATTTGAACTGTTCTCAGAAACTATTTGCTAATAATGTTTTGCCAACATACTACAGTTTTTTTACCCATCCTGCCTGACTTAAGACAAAATATCGAGATAACAGTTTTTTCCTTGTATCTTTAAAAGATATACGTCTGGTTACAAGTCAGAGTGGATAGAACATTGAGGAAGAAAATAAAAGATAAATTACCAGTCGGAGGGCGTCCATAATGGCAGTCAATTTTTCTTTGAGAAGGGACCGGAAGGCTCCACCAAACAATCCTTGAAGTTATAGCGTCATTCCTGTTAACAATATACTGTATGTGTTTGATATCAACATTAAAGATCTTATTTCGTTTTCAGCCACCTTCTTCCCCTGCTGTCTTCTTCGGGGTTTTCTTACTACCGTTGTATTGCTTTTGAAGTAATAGAACTTTGAGCTGAGGGATTGTGAAAGCCGCTATGTGCTAAGTGATACTGCACTGCATGGTTGAGTAATATTTTTAGTGCATTCAAAACATATGGATAAGGGAAATGGCAATAGGAAGTTGTATATAAAATGATGAAAATCATTGCTCATCTCATACTACCTAGCGTCGTGACAGGTCTAGTCTGTTGGAAGGATGAAGTCCACAACGACGGGAAGTGGATGAGCAATATCGTTGGCACCCAAACTTTGATGGTCTCTACCGCATACCTAACAATAATCGATAGCAATGCAATAGATAACAGTACTGTTGTATCTTCGAACTAAGTACAAGGAATTTTAGTTGAAGATTGGCAGTACAATGTGTGATACGTGTACACGACAGGATAACATAAATGTATTTAATGTGTCCTTATTTGGCTCAAATACACACATATGTTCCTTTCTTACTTTAAAAATACAAAGCCATGAAGCAAATAATCAGTATTTCTACTGGGATACGTTGTCCTGAAGATGTAATTGTTGTACAGGGTATGAAAAAGATATTTTTCTGGATGATGCGTCTCCTCAGTCACCAAGTATTACTTTCAAGCGGGGAGTCCGATCTGAAAAAGGATTATCTTGCGGACCATCCACTATGTGATACTGAGCAATTACCTTACATGCATTGTAACAATCAGGCGTAATGTGACAGACAGCTCAGTGTAGCAACAACTGTCAAAACCAAACATTTATGGAAACATCTCTCTGGAAAATGCTCCCTACTGATACTCATTTTTCCTTGCTCCCCATTTTCCCAAAATGACGTAATTATTCTCTTATCCTCTAAATATCAAAATAGAGTTCTGTTCTGTCATACATAAAGATATAAGTATATAAATTGTTTGAGTAATGAAATTAATGTAATTTTTGTTTTGTTTGAGTATATTTTCTTGCATTTTTCCAAGTATCATTGTTCTAATCGCAGTATCTCTGCTTTTCTTCTCGCTTTCGTTCTCAGAGAAAGTTTATATATTTTCCTTTACTCACTCAATATACTATAAAATGATTACCTTTATTGTGTATTGTTGTATCCAATCATGTGCACATTATATAACAAACTTGCCAACCTACAGAGAAAGAGTCAGCAGGTAGCAAAAAATGTGATCTGAGGTCTCCAATAAAACATTCTCCGCAAAATATCCTTATAACGAACGATACGTTGTGAATGTAACCACATTTGTATGGACGAAATATGCAAACGTAAACTGGTCTCAGAGAATACAGGGAAAGCATCGTATGCTAGGTACATTTTCCCACAGCCTTTCCTTTTCTCGATATAAACCTCCATATTATTATTAACATGTGTACACTCTTTGCTGAAACTTAAAACGTGGCACTTGTAAGGCAATATACAGTCAATCTATAAGATTATAAAAAAGTACATGCTTTATATTGCATCGCACCACAACGAAGCCATTCACCTTTCTCCTTTTCAACTTTCCTTACCCTTCCCAACCTTGTAGCGTACGTCATCCAAAAAATATTTGCTGTACTCAGGAAGAGTATAAACGCTTACTATTATTATTTTTATTATAACACAAGAAGAATATGTGCATGAACAAAATGATTCCCAAGAATACTAGAATCTGCTCGGAAACACATTCATCATATTTTCCCTCGTGTGTAACAACATGCACTTTGAAAATATCCTGCAGAGAATCCTCCCAAGTAGGCAACCAAGCAACTCCGTCTCTGTGTGAGAGGCAACACTTCCAATATAACTTTTATCTTGTAGCGAACACTGAAGCCAAGTGCTTATATATGCATGCACTCCAGAAAAAATACTTCTTGGTCTTGTCATATGCACGGATGTATGACTACATACATACTTGCAATAGAAGCATAAACAAAGAGAAAATGATCACGATGATGATGACACCATCCATTCACTTCTTTCCCTTTATTTCCGCCAAAGCTAAGTAACAAACAAATGGGAAAATTCCAAGCCATAACAAGCAAAGCTTATGTCGGTAAATAGAAAAGAGATATTGTACTGTAAACAAATTCCATGAATGCATGCGTGTCCTAGTCCAAGATCGTTTAGCCGTTTGCTTACGAATATCATTAGTTTAGTTTAGATTTGCCTTAGCAGATATTCTACTTTAAAATGAATATTATAACCTACTTGTATATAGTCTTATAAGAGAAATTAGACAGGCATACGTTTATACATCGAAATCCGCGTTGTAAGAATAATTTAATTGAGTTGCAAAAAGTTTGTATTAACAATAATTAAGAATTAAACTTTTCAGTTTGTTTCAAAAAGCAGCTTCACACAAGTGAGATAACCCACTAGTGATCTTCACAACAGTCCGTTCCAATCAATCAGTCAATCTTAATTGAATCTTTTTGAAATACTTTAAAATCTAAAATGTTCTAGTATAAATCCTGAAAAACTATTGAATTTCGAGTATTTCCACAAAAGTTATAAATTAGACGTTAGTAAGCAGTAAAGCAGACGTGTGATGATACAATGATATTTTACAAAATGGCAATGGTTCATAGATACACACAGTGAATATTCTGATATATAAAAGCAAGACTGTGGGTTGTCAATATAAAGTTAGTGAGTGTTACCAATACTTAAAGCCATTACTTAATCTGCTTGCTTGCGAAAAAAGTATTAGGAGAAAGAAAAGACGGACTCTTTCCTTATTTCCCTGGGTGAGAGAGAAAGATATGGGGAAACAAACCAAAAGTGAAAATGGAGAATTTCTACGGTTGGGCGTACATAAACTAAACGAGAGGAATCTATTTTATTTTATTCCAGTCCTTTTTATTTTCCATATTCCTCCTATGCTCATTCCCATCTAGATTCAACTATGCTTAACCCTTCAGCATTTCTGTTGTTGATACATCACTTTTATTACGACCGCATATACACCACATTATAAACTGAGAAAAATGAAGACGACACAATGAAACATTGGTAACCGTAGGAGCAGGAAGGAGTAGGAGAAGCAGCACTAGAAAAAAGAAAAGGGAGAAAGCATTTAACGATGATGAAAAATATAAATATAAGCAGAACACAAGATGATGCACACACACGTACCTACTTAAGTTTTTTGTATATTGAAAAGGAATCTTTGTGTCATTTTGGAACTGCCTCAGTTTTTTAATTACAGCTTCATTCGGGCATGGAAATTTCAGTCTTCAACAATTTCCCAGTAAGCATAGAATCAACGCAAAACTCCCTGTATAATGTATAAAGTATCCTTTCAATAAAGGGGCATTTGTATTTCATAATCCCGGATAACTTGATGCATTGCTTGTAAGCAGATTTTGCGTCCAAGTTTGTATAACAATGAAACGGGGTAATAATACTGTGCAGATACTACATGCCCGAGTTCAACTCTTTTCCCCTAGTCAGCTCTTTTCTCTCTCTCTCTCCTCATCTTATTATTATGTATTTTAATATGAAATACGTGCAAGTGAAACATTTTTGTTCATGATTCTTTTTCTCTTCTTCATAGAATGCAAGAAAAAAACTTGTCTGCATTTAAGTTCTTTTGATAACTGCTCCAAGCAAAGGGAGCGAAAGAGAGCGAGAAAAGATATAATGTCTGCATTGCTTCTTCTTCTTTTCTTACGATAAAACCAGTTTCTCCTCCTCTTTCTTTCATTTTCCTGCTTGTTATTCTCCTGACTGGTTTGGCTTAGCTTGCTGACTTGCCTGGTGTGTGTGGTGGTATGGTTAGATGCTGCATTATTGCATGACCTTTAGTGTACAAGTCCGCTGTTGTCGTCGTACATAATATTTAAACGAAACGAACAAAAAATTGCTTCGCCACATCACCACTGCCACCACCACCATACATGGCGGCCTAAAAAGGAGTAACAGTGGGGGAAAATAAAATGTAACAAACGTATCATCCCATTCTTATTATGTGTCTTTTTTCTTTCTCTCCAACTTTTGCTTCCAAGTTCCTAAATAGTATTCTTATAAAACATTACTTTTGAAATTCACAAGAAGAATGGAAGAGGAGAACGAGACTATTTCTATTTTTCTTTTCACTGCTTTCCTCTGCTGCTGTTAAAAGCTTAAAACTTAATGCATGTCGTCGGGTATATATCCCATTTTATATTCCCATGCATATGTGCGTATATTACAGTATTTGAACTGCGAAAGGAGAAGATCAGAAAGGAGAGGGAGAGTGCTTATTTTATTTTACTTATGACTTATGTGTGTAAAGTATAAAGTACACGAATTATATACAAGTTTGGCCTTTTCGCTACATTATTGCAAAATATACTTTTTAAGTGTGTTGTAATAATGTATGTATATATATTTCAAGTTTTTTGTTTGCCCCTTTCTGTCTTCAAGTCTTCACCCTTATTTTCTTTGCCTCTCTCTCTCTCCATCTCTCTCACTCCGTTTTGCAGGCTCTCACTTGTCGCTTCTAATATCATATCATGTCACGATAATATAAAGTCACATTATCTTTTTCTAAGAAATAGAAAGTGTTTAGAAAAGCATAAAAGTGCATGAAAAATGCTATCAAGGGCTTTTTATGGTCTTGGATAATGGTGTGGCAGTTGAGTTTATATATTTTGGTGTTTTCCTTGTTGCTTATGTGTTGTTCTTCCATTGAATAAAAAATTGAGACGGAGGATTCAGCCAACTCAGCATTTTCTCCCTCTCTCCAACTTTTTAGTTGTATAATAATAATGACAAAAAAGCTGAAAAGGGAAATGAAATAGGTTGACAAAAACATGATATCTACCCTGTACCAGAATACATCACTTTTGTGTACATTTATTCTAAAAAGTCATACCGGAGGCTCTAATTTTTCCAGGAACTCGTTCGCTCATTCACTCACTCTCTCTGTGTGCCTACTACTTTCACTCGTTTTTCTTCTTCTATTCATCAGTTTAATTGCTACATGATCCAGTCTCGACAAAATAGAATAGACAGAAAGATAAAAAACAGCATGAAAGAAATGGATCGTCACTCTATGCTCTACTGCTATGGCTTGTATAACCAAATACTACTACAGACATGGCACATCTCATCGTCAGTCGCTCTCTCGTAAACAAACTCTATTTCTATCTAAATACGTTTTGATTATATAAATTCATTTCCTATACACTTATATGCACATCTGTGTATAAACCGTTACACAATATCCAATAATAGATAATATGTCTGCTTTGCAACGTCTACATTTTCATTTTAAATGCGCATTGTGATTGTGAACATCACTCGTAGCAGATAACAATAGGATAAAAAAGTAAAAATGTTTCTTGTTATCTCTTTCATCATACCACTTATTGTTAGCTTGTTTTACGAAAAAAACTCTTCCAAATAAGTGGCAGAGGTAGTGAGAGTGGGATTTTTTCCGTTCGATTCTCTCCTTTCCACATGCATACCTTCATAGTTTATATTTCAGCAAATAAGCAATGTATCACTAACAAATGTAAACACGGCACATTAAGCAAAGTATACATGTTTTTGATATATTTGAATATATTCCCCGTTGTTAACCATCTATCTATTTTCCTATAAAATCCAATGAAAGGGAGATGCGATGAACGTCAAAACACATTCATTTGTTATCAACTCTGCCAGCAGCATACTACAAGTAAAAAGCATTCTGAATGCTGAAAGATTCTGTCTGACGAGAGATATAAACAGGAGAGGCATAAATAGCCATAAGAGAAGACAATGGAGAAGAAAGGAGATGAGCAAAAATGGTAACCAATGGGGAAAGAATTTCCTGTTATCCCTTGCTAATTAATTTTTTCGTAATCGTGCTGACTACTGACATTCCTTAAAGTTCTCTTATATTCTAATTCTAATATATGTACCTATTCTTATATAAACCTTAAAACAAGCAACTAGTATTCAAATATATTATGTATGTATTACTGGTGCATACACTTAACTATCCATATATAGATTATACTGATTTGAAGTACAAGTCAAAGTGACGTAGAGGATTGGTATTGGTTGTACTCTGAGGCAGGCATCTGACTAGTGAATTCTTTTGTTCCAAATTTCCAACTTCTAAAGATAATGTTCGCCCTATAGGCATTTGCACGGGCTTAAAACAAAGAGAGTGAAGTGATGAAGAAAAAATCAACTTCAAGTCAATATTTCGTTTGCAATGTCATTATGATATGCTAGCTATATATAAGCATATTTAAGCTATCAGCTATGAAAAGAACACTGCTGAGTGAAAAAATGAAATTATATTTTTATAGCTTGCTATACCTTGTTAAATGGTGTATATCTCTACCCTTCAAATAGGTTATTGAAATGTAGCAGTATTATGCTGCTCCTTTCTCGGGTATTACGTATAAAGTAGTAATATGATATCGGATTGATGTGGTGATGTATGTAGACGAGAACTTTTCTCCATCAATTCTACCAATACAAAACTGCGGCATGCATGCAGCACGGAGAAATTTCTGAGCCGACGAAGAAGAGATTGAACGAATAATGGGCTGAAGAGGCTTTTAAAAATTAAAAAGTTTTGCTGAAACAATGATGATGGAAAAAGCTTTCTAAGCCTTTTTCTACCTCTTTACTTACATTATGTACAGAGTGCACACTTAAATCAGCTTCTTGCATATATCACATACATTACGGTTGCAAGATAGAGTCTAAATATACACACATAAGTACATTAGTACATCCTCACAATATATTTACTACTTGTTAAATGAAAGTAGCACCACTTTCCAACAAGGAAAAATTGCTACAGTATTTAAAGTGCTAAATATATAATATGTACTAGATTGTATATGAATATTTGAAACATTGTATACTTTGATGATGATGATGATAACGAGTCGTGGTGATAGTGAATCCTGAATCTCTTGTGGCAATCTACTTATTACATATATCTCATTGCGACATGTTAGAATATTCTAGGCTTTCGTTAGACTGTCTTGAGTGGAAACAGTTTACTGCGTAGTTTTATGTGGATACAAACGTTTTCTGTACATGCACAATATTTGTCCTATGCCTACCTTCCCATTTTACTTTCAACAGAAGGAAAAAGTTCTTGACAGTGATTACTGCACATAACTGTTTCCGCCATGTTGTATTAGTTTTGTATTAATAGCAGCAGAGCAGACCCTTCTCTCTGAGTCTATAGCAGTCGAGTCGGGTGGTAGAGAAAAAGTGGCAAGTCAGTTGTGTAGTCAGGGAACGGGAACCCTTTTAAAGGATTTTCTTTTTTATGTATTTTTTCTAAAAGGGAAAAGTTTTATGAAAATTTTCTCAGTCTAGCGAACCGATTAAAGGATTTCAACGAAAGTTTTCACAGCTTTACTGTTCGGCTGCGCTTTATAGAAAAAAAGCAATGAAAAAATGTATCAGTAGATAGATGACGATATCATTTAAACTTCTTTTTTATCCAATCAATGAGTATGAGAGAAAAGAGAAGATTGATTAGAGAGTGAGAGTGAAGAGGAGAGAGTGAGGAAAATGAAG
>JAHZMV010006694.1:0-15903 GCA_027743765.1 Coecobrya sp. COE2
TGGTTGAAAAAACACTTCAAGGGGGTGTCCCGATAATATTAGGGGATACAATCATAATTATTTATTTTTGCTCATAAATATGTACATACAAGCGTTCTCTAACAATAATGGTAGAATATTAAATAACATCTGTATCCAACTTATTACTTAAATACATAACGCCCAGTTTTGTTCCTAAAATTACCTATTCACATTATGCAGACAAATGACATGTAACTTGCATCAAAATTTGTCAAATCTCGGAACTCATCTAAGATAGTCATATCAAATTTATATGGTATCAGAATCTGTCCTTGCTGGTTTGTCTAGAATTTCATAATATGTATACGGTTGGAAAAGCATCCTTTCAATGTTTCAAATTTATTTTCCGTCGTCGGAAGAATATAATAATGGACATAGTGAACCTGATATTCAGACAGCCAATTAATGTTATATAACATATTCACCTTGCCTTATTCAATAGTCCTTTGTCTATAGATAATGCCTAAAGCGAAATAAAAATGGAAAGCCAGCAGGATTGCATAAAAGTACAGAATAGATACTATTACACACAACAGATTACGGTTAGCGATTAAAGTTCTATATTCTAGAATAGTTCCCTCACAAAATTTGAAAAAGGGTTTGTGTTCTAATTAATCACTAATTGTTTTTGAATTAGGATATTGTGTACCTCCTTTTGACAAATTTAATGCTCGACATATAAACATGTCACTAGTAGAGTGCGAAACCGAATTTTTTGCGTAAAGCCACCATAGATTAAAGGATTAATACAAGAGTTTGCGACAACCATCAGGAAAAGAGCATCCTGTATTCTCGGATCCAGTTTCATAGCCTCTTGCGAGTCCACTATGTACCTGTCAGGGGTAATTCAGGCCATAAAAAATGTGATGGGTAATTTCCGGAACAGATTTCTTTTATTTGTAAGCAAAGGACTTACCAAAGTGTCATAACCACATAAGGTGTCCAGCAAACCAGAAAAGCGAATATAATCACAACTGTCATCCACAGTGTTCTCATTTTAGCCTTGGTCAATTTCGCTTGCGCATTAGTGCTACACCTCAACTGAAATGTATGTCTGGGACGGTCTCCTACGCAATGATATGAATGAATCAGGTAATATGAATTAGTTACGCATGATATATTAGGTATTGAAATGTTTAATAATAGCTTCTACACCTTACCATCTAGAGCAACCATGCACAAAGAAACGTCTTGTTGATTATCCGTCACCGATTGGATTATCGAGTTGGTGAATTGATGTTTTTGAGATTTCACAACAAGCTTAAAGAATATTGCTGTGTACGTCGTTGCAATTACCACAAGCGGAAGAAAGTACATAATCACTAGAGAAAACAAACTGTAAATTTTCACCTTGTTGAATTTTTCGACCTTGTGGAAATCACTTGTGACGCATTGTTTATGAGTTGGAAATTTTGGATGGGACTCCACGCTAAAAAGAACAGCTTGCGGAATAGAGAATACTGTAGCGGAAATCCATGCCACGGCAATCATCCATTTAATTCTTTGATAAGCTCCGATTCCAATTGCTTTCATTGGAAATACAATGGAAATGAAACGATCCAAACTGAGAGAAATTAAAATCAAAGAACTCAGATACAATCCAAATGCGCGAAAAAACTGGGTGGCTTTACAGAGAATATTTCCCCCTTCCCATTTTCCACTCAACCGCCAAAATATTTCCGTGGGAACTACAACAATACAAACAATCAGATCCGCCAGGGATAAATGCAGAAGCAAAAGAAATATTCGTGTTTTCTTTGCCGAATAACGTTTCCACACGGAAGATATAACGATCGTGTATACAATTAAAGCAAGAAGAAAAACCACACTGTATGCAATCACACCCAATAACGAACTGTCACTGATTTCAGTTAATTGTGATTGTGATTTATTTTCACTGGTGTTCTCGTCTTTTATACTGTTGGGACTATAAGATTTCACCAAATTTGCCCAGCGTATGCTATTGTTTCCTATATTGGAATAAGGTTTGGTCTGTGATGTACCAGTAAATATAATCGGTCTGAACGAGCTCCTGCTACGAACTGAAGGCTGTGCATTGGAAGGCAAGGCATATGTATCATGCCAACGGCGATGGAGCACTGCTGGGCTGAATGACTTCCACGAAGATATTTAGCATGTATGTTTAAGCGTTGATGCTAGACAGTGATGCTTTGTGTGATGTTGCGATTTTTTCGGATTCCATATTTCAAGGTCATTGGTAACGCAACACGTTTTCAAAGAATGCAATTTGTTTAATGGGTACGCTGAATTGTAATGGAGGGATTTTAATGTTTGTGTAAGCCACCTTTTGTAATTTTCCGTTTGCAGAGTAGTGAGTCGGATTAATTTGAACGTTGGCGTATTCGGTTCTGTTAGTAGTTTAATATTTAAAGGATTTGGTTTTCTGGAATTTGTGGGAGACAATGCCTGTGTGTAGTGATTAAATTGGCACGAAATCGATACCAACATTTTGTGTAGGGACTTCGTTTTATCTTGGTGGGATTGAAAGGGCAATGGCATAGGATGAAAAGGATGTGGGAGGTAAAAGAGGCGATTAAAAAATTAAGTGCATGCTGTTTATGCTTGTCAGAAAAATGCAGAAAATTCGAATTTCTCGTCCTTTAACTGCTTAGGTTGGAATTTATAAAACCCTTAAATTTTATTTTGTTCAAACTTGAATTCTGTATAAATCATAATCAAGAACTTAAACCTTCTTATATAAAGTATTCAAAACTCGTCTTTGTAGAAATCGTTTGTAACTCAATGCAAGTGTTGAATTATCATTGTTTAGCTTTCAAAGCAGGCACATTGGACAGATTCCTTTCATATTAAGGTAAGCTGATCTGTCCTGCCAAATTTATTTAATACTTTTTATGATAGCAAATGCCTTAAAGCTATTGGTTTACATGGTGTATGGTGATAACAATGTGCAATATTTTTGTATGGAAGTATGTATAACTTTACAATTAGTTTGCTGGAAAAAGCCCATGTCCGCGATGTCCACTTTAATTTGTCTCTGACAAAGGAAACTGCTCCGGTGTCAGTCGAGTTTAGAGGAACCAAATGTGCATTTCAGTAAAGCGTTTAATGTAGAATTCGATCCCACGTTCAGCCTGCTGAAAATCGCATACCTACAATCGTTAGGCTTAACTATGCACTTCTCATATAAGAAGGGGATAATTGATTGGAATTTTCATATTCTATAATTTCAAAAATTTAGTGATATTATGTGTATTTTGTCCCTAGAATTCGCAGAAAGCAATTAGTTTTCTTATACCTATATGTTACATATATTTTGCATACTTATTTTGAAAGTTATTGGAATTGAGAAAACACGGTTTTCATTTTTGGATTCTCCCCCTAAAATTAATTTATTGCAATATTTGAATTACGGGCTGAATGGGACATACAATTTTATCTATGGACGGACTGACAAACGTGCTAGTTTCAGGCGCACGTTTAGTAGAAAATTGAGCGCGGGATCGAATGTGGCGTGACAAATACTGAAATGCATATGGTTCCTGTCGACTTGACGTACACTCAACGCGCTTCCCTTGCCCGTTCATTTATTCGTTGTCAAGGTTATACAATACTGTGAGGTTTTCATCAGAAGTGGACGTATTCAACTAAAGATTATAACCATCATGACACGTCGATATCTCTCGAAAATTATAAAATATTTTCAATAATAATAAGGTTTATTATTAGGTTCAGCCTAACATATGATTTAATATTTAAAGTATAACGCTAACGTAGCGTGACAATAATCATGCAATGAACATTTATACTGTTTTGGGTAGAAAAATAGAGACTCTGTTATCTGCTAGTAAGTACGTTTTTCGTTTAAAGGAACCCAAGCCAAAAACAAAAACATATAAAAGACGCTTATAGTGATTAAGTGTCAGATCACGAACCATCAAATCTAACCTTCTGAAAGTCACGAGCCTCAATAATGATATTTGTTCATCGAAAGTTATTCCAAACTAATGAGTTTTGGTTGACAGCCTGAGAGGTTCAGAGTCACGAGTCACATTTCTCTCATTGTTACAGTTTACATAACTCTCGTATCATTTAATGCTGTGATAAAGTTAACTCTCAAACGGGAGCGTTGTCAAATACCACAAGCATGCCAAAGTATCACAAATTGAAAAAAACCACTTGTAAACAGTTTTCTACTTGAAACGTCTAGACACTTTATACATAATTTTGATATGGTTTGTTTGAATTCGCTAACAGGGGGTAGCGTAGCCATAAATTGGCTACACTAACCCCTGCCATACATATATACGTATTATGTAAAAGCATACCTGAAATGAAATATGAAGCGAATAACATATATACTTTACGGTGATTATTGTAACGAATCTGGCACGTACATATAAAATAAAATGAAAACGTCTTTTTATTTACCAATCACCCATAATTAAACATGTGATTAAATTAACATTTTAAAGTAACAATTATACAGATACTCAAATTATAAGTATTTTGCTACTCAAATTGTGACATATTACAATGAGAAATTTAATTATAACATTAGAAAATGAAACCCCTCTGTAATATAATTTCGTAGTTTATTTCAAAATGAGTGAAAATGACAATATTGTCATTGTTTATTTAAACAATATAAACATGTTATCCACGAAAACTCATCGGTTGTATGAAATACACATCATAATCAAGATTTTTGTGAAAAGTCAATACAAAAAATGCTTGCCATAAAACTTGTTAAATTGAGATTTCGACTTTAATGTCGGACTACATTGACGTCAAAATAGTTACTAGAAATATGTTAGAGTCGTGAGAATTCTTTTTACTGTAAAACGAGCGTTTTACTCGAATACTGTATATCAACTGAAATAGTCACGTCATTATTTCAAAAGAACGTCAGTGACAACATGCATTATATATAAAGCGTGACTATTTAAGTTACATAAAACTTTTGACGTATAATTCAAAGTATTACCTTCCTCGAAATTTTAGGCTTCAGACGTTACATCCTTCAAACTGTCGGTGTTGTGTAAAGCAGCGAACAGTCTCAACCAACGAACACTAAGCTCTTTATTAAAACAAATGGAAAGCTTCACTTGATTCGACAATAGCGTTGTATTTCATGATACTTTGCAATGTAATTCTCTCTAACACAAATTTTCAATGTTGCATTGTCAGTATAGCTAAGATGGGTCGGTTAAATATAAAGTTTACTGAATGTTCGGTGGTTTACACAGTTCATTTTTTAATCTTCAGATTTTCTCCATTGTTCTTCCTTATGAATGGAATGAGCTTAGTGTTCGTTGGTTGAGACTGTTCGCTGCTTTATACACAATCAAACCGTCAGACTGTCGTAGTCACAACATTTGCTTTTGTGACCACATAACGTTTCTTGCCATTACAGCTAGGACTTGAGCCACAAGAGGATTTGCTCTATTTTTTGATCAGCCCCATTCAAGTCCTTTAACCGTGAATTCTTATCCATAATGAATTGGACAAATGGCATGAGGTGTGTTTAGTGAGGAATATTAAGTGGATTCATTGGAATTTATTTTCTGTTTGATAAGCTTAACAGTGCTGACCAGAATTAAGAGCAGAATGTATAACTTTTCGGACTACAGTAAACACTATTTCTATTGGAGACAGGAACGTAACCATTTAGAGCGACTGATGAATACTTTACACCCTTTTGATAGATATATCCGTCCAAACTTTCCCGGCTGTTTATGACAGATGTTATTTATAGAACACCCATGTTCTCAAGTTTGCGAATATATTGTTGGGGTTAAATGTATGTGTTCAGTATATTTGATATCCTGGATGCAGATGTCCTGGGCATTTTACAATTGGTAAAGAATGCACGAACAGTACGTAGACAACGTCTCAAAATTAGGTAGCTTTGTACGCCTAAATACAAATGCTATACTCAAGACATGATGTTTTCTCCAAACTGCATACGTTGGAGGAATTCACCCGCGCCTTCTTCAAAGTTTTGTTCCGGCTACAATTCTAAAACAGTTTGCTCTCCTGATGGATCTCACTGTTGAAAACTGGGAACCTACAAATTGCTCTGGTGGGCAAATATATGTAGGTGATTTCTTCATTTGGTTTTTGTTTTATAATGTCCTCTGGGAATAAACTTCTCCACGGTTTCCATTTTACGCTTTGACGTTATGTGTTGCTTCCACGAATTCATGTCCTTGCAATTTCTTTGGTCCACAGTAAAAAAATCTTTGTAATCGCCATACAAGGATTACAGTTTGAATAACAAATTTCCTCATAATGTACTAAGTGGGTATACTGGTATGATTATAATCAAATCTACAGGAAGGTGAGGCGAAGCTCTAATGCAGGTTCCGGATTGGTCGGAAAATCTTTGAATTAAATAGTGTCAATCATAATCAGTATTCATCATATTCTTTAATGTAATTATACAGCCCGATGCTTTTAACCTTTTTGAATAAAAAACAAATGAAATTGTATACTTAAAAGGAAACACGATAAAGCAGACATGCAAATATCCATTGGTCATCAGTCATCATCTTCATGTT
Source organism: Coecobrya sp. COE2 (assembly GCA_027743765.1). Lineage (NCBI taxonomy): Eukaryota > Metazoa > Arthropoda > Collembola > Entomobryomorpha > Entomobryidae > Coecobrya > Coecobrya sp. COE2. Next base: position 6,564 of record JAHZMV010006694.1, read on the forward strand.
AACTATATTGCAAAACTCAGCCTTCATTACTATACGGCATGAGGCTTACCATATACTTAAATGTAACAATGCATGTAGAGATTCTTTCTTAGTTAAAGGATTATGAGAAGCGCATCGGAAATGATGTGAACGTTTACAAATCATCGCAATCTAACTTGGATCAAGTTTGTAGTTCAGTGAGAAGCGAAGGGTTATTTTTATGCAAGAATTTTGATTTCAATGATGGTATAACTTACACTTATTTTTCCCGTTCATTAGTGCTGACTGTATAATATCTCAAACTTAATTCTGAAATATAACGAATGGGGTATTATATTACATGAAGCAAATGTTGGTGTTATTGCTCATCAAACACCAGGTATAGTAAACAAACTTTGGATCAATTAGTATCTCAATGGTAATTGGATGCTTATTTTCATTAATGAGAAAAACCACTACATAACATAGAGTTAGCGTTTGTTCAATCAAATTGAAGGGAGAACTCTCAAACGTGTCGTTTCGACAATACCGTAGATCCGAAAGCAACATCAAAGCAACAAGCAACCTTTGTTTGGTTTCATTGACCCAACCGATAAACGCTTCTAATTGTTGAACGGCAATAATACTATTCCATAAGTAAAATAAAAACGAAACGTCAAACGACAACTCAATTGCTGTTTCCTTGTATTTTAAAATGTTCATTGGATTGAGAAAGAAAAATAACACAGAATGAAGTAAACGGTTAAAGTGGCATGTTATTTAATGCAAAACGTAGGACGATTTTACGTAAATTTACACTAATGTGGACATACCTGTAGAATTATATTTCTTGCATTTTACCAATATAAAAATACATCGGATATACTTTTACAAGGTTACTCTTACTAGTTATACAAACTTATTATCGGTTGTGAGGAAAAGGAGTTACGCCTACTACATGCATGTAATGGTTTATATACGGTGCGAGAAAGCAGAATCCTTCGATTTTGAAATATCCGAACGTCGTTGTCGTCGGTTGTTTAGTAACAAACTCGGTAAGAAAACTAGACGTTTTGTTGTAAATTCAGTCCTCTTAGGCCAGGTGGCAGGTAAGGAAAAAGCATAATTCCAAGGTAAGGCAACGATACGACAGGCTTCCAGTATTTCCCTTACTATAAATTCACTTAAATTGAAACAAAATATTCGACAATCCGACAATAGACGAGATGAAGATGTGTATACATTTGTTCCATCATATTGCAAGGCAGCAGTTGCATTGAAGTGTGCTTTATTTACAAATTTTATTGTGATAGTTCATGTTCAATAAAAGCTTTTATACGTTCCTTATTGGGTATTTGCTTTCTTTTGAAAATTATACAAAAAATCAACTCTTATTTTAAAGTAAAGGCACACAAGTTTGTAAAAAATGGCGTATCAGATATCAATAGCGTGTTCCAATAGAATTAGGAGTAATGTTGTTTTTGGTTTATATGTCAAAGAAGAGGCAGCAGACAAATTGGAGGTTTGTGTCCATGGCAAAAGATAATACGGCATCTCTGGGAATTTGTTTGAAGTTCATTGCATAACAAAATGAAAATGCATAACAATTCCCACTCGCTTAGAAAAATAAACAAGTTGAGTATAAAAACAATGTAGCCATTTTCGTCGAAGAGAATACCACTTTCTCATTATATCAAATGGGATACGACGTAAAATTGTGTCACCTTTACAAGCACAGTAATCCAGAATTTCAAACATAAACTAATCAATTGTTAATTGAAGCAGCCACTGTTTTGATACAATTATTGGGAAGTAAACTAGAAGCATATATTTCTGTCTAATATATATACAGAGGATGGAACACGATATATGTAAATATCACCTGTGTTTTAAACATATATAATTTTATTGCCCATTGGTTTTACACACTCAGATTTGCACCACGCAATATCTTAACTTCTCAATTTGTATCATGAGTCCACCTTTGTTTCGGACATTTTGTGTGATAATAATTACACAGAAATTTTTCAGAGGGGAAAAAGGGTTCATTGAACATTCCCCATCCTCTGTAGTTTGCTTCAAAATTGTGAAGAGGGCCTAGAAACAAAAACAAGCAAGAAGGCGTGTGTAACTACGGAGTATATGTGTATATATTTTTAAAGTCACATGAAGTGTGTGATACGAAAATGTACGTGTAGTTTTTGTGACATTAGGAAAACTTCTTCCATTATTTTTTCCATGTTACATTATATTATTATTATTAATTATTACTGTCCGATTTATTCAATTTTTTACGTCATTTTAACACATTGCTAGTTACCATCTAGCACTTATTTCTTAGTTCTTAAGTTCTTCTGTTAACCGCTACAATTCATATCTAAATTACATGTACAATCTGTGTTATATATTATATATCATAAACACCACGGTCACCAAACTTATTATTGAACTTACAAAATTAAATACACCTTCCAATTTCATCTACCTGGGCGACTGAAAACTCCGCTAGGAAAATCGTTTCCCGGAAAGTAATCCCGTTGTTAATTGACCTTGTCCCAATCACCACTGCAGTATAACGGATTAGGTGCAAAATAGAATAACGGCCATTATCAAATTCACGGATAAGGTTCAAAGGCAGTACCCAATTCCCTTATTTTTCAATTTCGCAATAATATACAAACTTACTTTTATGAAACAAATCTAAGCAAACTGTGTACAGTGGTGAAAGCACAAATCAGCAGGTATCAACACTGCTTTGAATTTTGGTGACTGACGAATTCTGTTGAGCACAATCCCCAAGTAAAATTTTTTCCTATTGTTGTAAAACTAGATAGATACAAGCTTATTCCATAAAGGTTATACAAGTTAAGCGTTGTCTAAAGGGATTAGTTCAGCTAGCCCATTTTATCATGTTGAGACTGCACATTTTGTAAACAGAATCCTTTTCCATTGACGACATAACAGCAGCCAACAAAGTTTGAGGCCAGATGATAAATACGATACCTTTTCCAAAAGTATCCAAAAGGTACAAGTCATATTTCAAAGAGGTGTTATATAAAATCCAGTAAGATTTCAAACAATAGATTTGTTACTCATGATATATATATCTCGAAAAAGGTTACTTGTGTAGAATGCTAAAACTCAGAGAAACTTTTATTGAAGTTTCAGATGCCCTTGCGAAATATGGAAATTTATTTTTCGAACCAATGTTATTCAACCAGACCTTATTTAAATAAGGGGCGTATTACATACCCATGTCATTGCTATAAACTAATATTTTTGTAAATTATTCTTACCGAATATGGAACTGGAATAGGTTTGCACATGCACACCGACATGCAGTAGGTTTTATCGTTCGAAGGATTTAGTGGAACAAGCATACATCTTCTTACCTAAAATTGGAGATATGGATATATTAATGCGTGGGCAAGACAATCCATTGAAATGTATATATGCATGCACTTTGTTTTGATTCTTTTTGTTATGGCGATCTGGGTCTGACGTAAAAAAACTAGGCTTAAATTTAAAGTAGGTTTTGTGAGTGTAATTTTGTATACCCTTTCCTTTGGGCTTACGTCAGCGTTATAACATCGAATTCTTAAGTTATTTTTGTGGTATTGGAAGGCAAAGGGATCATCTGTGTTTTAAGTTTCCTCAGCTTCTTAAATTTATTTTCGTTCTCATTGCAATACAATTTGGTCCTTACGGCTACAATTACTGTGACAATGAAACAGTCTATAGAAAAAATACAAGACAGGTTATCAGCAAATTTGGCAATATAATAAAGGTGAAAGTAATATTTTGGACAGGACAATAGTAAAATGTTGACGTCCTACAAACGTAACAATACATGGAAGGTCTTGTTTTACCCAGAATGCTTCATTTTAAGTGAGCAGTAGTCTGATGTCTTCTCAAGTACAATTGTGATTTGAACTAACTGAAGTATATGCTACTTTGGTTTCGCCTTCGTATTTTTTTGTCTATTGAAATTACCAATAGATGCGTCTCTGTTATATCCTTGAGTGGCTTAAGGGAAGAGTAATACTGAGATAATTTTAAAGGAAGCTTTTCTAAAATCTTAAAATATAAAACATTTGGAAATTTTCTTGAGAACCTACCTAGTTAATGTATTATACAAGAGTAACAATTGTGATATCCCCATGGCCACATATGTAATATTCTTATGACAAAACCAGTTTGTTAAGCTTGTCTAAGCTTTTATATAAAACAAGTTACTCTTATAAGCCAAGACTCCAAACCATTCATGCTTATTTGATACTTTCAGTAAGATTTCCCTCTTCAGTCTCAAGTTTCAAACAGCCAGAAAAAGATAACTCCATGTTCCCAATATTACATCTAAAAAATGACATACGAAATTGTGAACTAGTTGTGTCGCAATAAATATCCTATTAAATTCGATTACAATTTGTGGGTATTGAAAGGTAACATAGGTAAATTGTTTTGCTTCAGACGTCAGTTCAACATGTTGTTGTTTTTGTTGAATCCAGACGTTTCTCTATTAGTTGTAACTGAATTTTGTACAGCCTCAACTTTTGTACAACCTTGTCTAGAACTGATGACGAAGAATGACAAATTTGTTTGTTTTATACGACGAAAGCGAAAGTGGTTACCATTAACTCAAATATTGACACCTTTCTTGAAGCATGATAAAACAAACGAAATTGTAATGGAATTTTACCAGACTACACAAGGAACGACACCCTCTAAAACTCACACAATTGATAGTTTATCTAACGGTCTCTCGGTTTATCGATACAAGAAAGTCAAAATACACAGTTTCGCATCAAAGTAAACAAACTCCATTCTATTTTCACTTTGTCTGATGTATTTATTTTAGTTATTTATTTTAGCTGCAGCAATACATGGTATAAATGTTATTTAAATAGAATATTAGAGTGTTAACATATTACAAGATGTATCCACTGATATATTGTGGAACGATGGATTTAAAAAAACAAGTGTAAGAAGTAAATATTATACCAAATGGAAAATTAAGACAGAAAATTAAATCATTTACTTCGATAAACGAACTTTTGGGAAAGCGATATTGAACATACATAGAAGACACACCAATGATTATTTTAAGAAAAAACGTGCTAGATTTAAATTCAAATAATTAAAACGAATGACATTTTTTGTTATTAAATCTTTATTCCTATTACAAGTAAATCCTATAGGTTTGATAACAACTTGAAAACTTGCTGTGTAGTAAATGTATACCGCTTTGAGGTTTACGACGAGAATTCGCTTTTACTTGGATAACATCTGCTGACCATGTTATTGTTCTTAGGATTTTCATGTTATTTTTATCATCAATGCTCCCATTGTATACAAAACAAACTTAAGATGAAATATAATTTTGCCCCACATGCAAATTTGAGATTTGTTTTCCAACAAATTTTTAAGTGTGTTTACTTCCCGCAATTTTACGTTCCCGAAAATCCATTTAGGTCCTCAATATTTCATTTCGTCTTGAAATCCGACACATTTAATCTATCTGTAATACCATACCATAGTACCATACGTCGGTTTTGAATATTCTTCCAAATTAAATATTAGCATTTCTCACTTTCAAAACGGTATATTCAGAACCATTGTCTCCAACAAAATTTCGGTTGTATTTCAAAATAATAACCAAACTAAATACGTTCCCTGCTTTTTTGAGGTCCTCCTGATTTAGGAGCATGTGCACGAAATTTTTGCGCGAAACGGAAACTTCTTGCTGAATCCACCGTAAATTAACGGATTAATACAAGAGTTTGCTATCACCATCAGAAAGAGTGCATCCTGTATTCTTGGGTCCACTTTCTGAGCTTCTTCAAAATCTATAATGTACCTGCATAGAGTAAACCAGAATAATTACTGCTTCAACATTAAAATAACTTCATTCCATTTAATTTTCAAAAATATTTAAAAAATTAAGTTTAATTTATTTTTAAATTCCTCACCATAACGTCATAACTGCATAAGGTGTCCAACAAACGACAAACGCGGCTATCATAACAACTGTCATCCAAAGTGCTCTCATTTTGGCTTTAGTCAGTTTGATTTGTGCATTCATACTACATCTAATCTGGTACGTGGTCCTACATCGCTCTGCCAACAAAATCAAATAAAAATATTAACATATTTCACTTTGAAAGAAGAGTCTTAAACGATCACAATTATTTTATTAAATCAAACTCACCATCCGCACCAATTGCGAACAACGAGGTATCACGCTGTGAATCTGTAGTTGAATTAGCTAACGAGCTTGTATATCGATGCTCATTAGATTTCATAACTAGTTTAATGAATATCGCAGAGTATGTCGTTGCAATAACAACAAGCGGAAGAAAGTACATAATCACTAGAGAAAACACGCTATAATTTTTTACCAGATTAAAGTTTTCTTCCCCATCAAAACTTGTAACACACTGAGTATGACTTGGAAAATCTGGATGGGACCTCACACTGAACAGAATAGTCTGAGGAATAGAAAACACCGCAGCAGCAATCCACGCCACCGCTATCATCCACTTAATACTTTTATATGTTCCAGTTCCAATCGCTTTCAGCGGAAATATAATAGAAATAAATCGGTCAATACTTAAACAAATTAAAATCAGTGAGCTGAGATACAGTCCAAATGCTCGAAAAAACTGAACGGCTTTACAAAGAAAATCTCCACCTTCCCAGGTACCAATCAGCCGCCAAAATATTTCTGACGGGACGATTACCACACAGACAATCAAATCTGCCAGGGATAAATGTAGAAGTAAGAGAAATATTCGGGTTTTCTTCACTTTATATCTTCTCCATAAGGAAGCTAACACGTAAGTGTATAGTATTATAGCCAATGCAAAAATGAATCCGTATGCAAACACTCCCAACAAAGAACTATCACTGATTTCTGTTAAGTGGTTTGGCAAACTGTAATCGGATGATGTTTCTTCCATGTCGTCGAACCAATTCGCCCCATGTGTGGAGCTGACTGGTTTCTCTTCAGACATTATGTTATGTTTTTCCCAACGATGCACACTTGAAAACAGTCCCTGTCGTGGCGATTTACCGAGACCAACTGTAGACCATGCTGTGGAGAGCAGATAGGGTATATTGTCTAGCATGAGTGGAGTCTCTTTCTAACGACTTTCACCAAGGCATTGTGTAAGTCTTACGTTTTCATCGTGTCGTTTCATGTTGTGTGTTACCAACAACATGTAGCAGTTCGGTCGGACCACATCTGAATGTCACCGGTATGCAACATGCAATTATATAAAATATTGTATAGAGCTGATTTATATATTCCTCAAGTGTAATAAAGCCCCTAGCAACGTAATTGAATCTCCCATGTTTCGTAATTGAAGATTATAATGTCTGGCTGGTAGTAATTTTAAATTTAGTTAGACAGAGGTATTTTTTTGGGTGGGAATAGCGATAAGGACGCAATTTTCTGACAAGTGCCATATTACTTAAGTACATTGGTTTTTCTCTCGATGTGCGTGTTCCGTAAATAATGTTTGATTTCACAACCACTTAACTTTAAACGAAAGTAGGCAACAAATTTTATGATGATGTGTGCAAAAATAAAATAAGAAACAATGTGATTTATTTTTGTTGTATTCATATCTCCTTTGAACAAGCTAGGACGTTCTCGCCTGGAATAGAATGTATTAGTTTATTGGTTTGGCAAGGATACAAATTAAGCTGTTGGCCTAGTCTTGAGGACAAAATTTACATATGTATACATTCATTAAATTTTCCGGTTATTTCATTTCCTGTCATAAACTCCAAGATATTACGCAAACCTGAAAAAATATATAGTTAAGGGTCATGAGTAAAAATCCCTTTTATATATCCTCGGTGATATAAACGCTAATTGTATTGATAAAAATGCAAACCATCTGAGAGTTTCTTTCCGATCTTACCTAGCGTAATAAATTCATTAGGCAGGAAAGAAGTCGAAGTTGAATACATATTCTCAGATTTCATTTCTAGCTTGATATATGCATGCCTAGTTTAAGGTATTAATATTATGACACAAATTTGTGGCTGCTCCATTTAGTTGTTTACTAATTTAATGGAAATTTATGTAGATAAGGAAATTTCAACAAAATATATACATAACTGCCTATTACTAGACTCCCTTTCCGTCATTTCCTACATTTACGTAGTTTACTTCACAACTGTTTTACGTCATGGATTGTATAATAACTCATTATTCTTGTATTAGTCATGTCGCTGATTTCGTAAATTATTTTGTAAACAGTTTGACGCTCAACACAGTATTAAAATATTATAATATTTAACGCATGGTACCAAAATAGATGTAATGACATTAATATCTGAATTCACAAATACCGACGGCTCAAATAAATGTCTTTCGGAATACGTCACAAACAAGGATCAGGTATCCTGAAGATTGCATTAGATTTCCTTCGCCATTTTTAAACGTGCATAAAATGTGTTTGACCAATAGCCTATAGGCGGCTATTTATTTACAGAAAAGTATACATTTAAACAGAAAACTATTCTCATTTTATAATAAAATATTCTTAGTAGGGAAGGCATTTATAGGACATTTATCCTCCTCATTTTTTATCCAGAGTCAGAATTTATGAAGAGCAGTTTTATAGCTAACGGAAGGTGATGAATTCCTTATTTGATGAAAATATTTCTTAGAAACATTTTGCAAAAACGTTAATCTTGAGACGTGGTGAAGTAAGGACACTGAATAAAACTTTTTGCAATTAACTTACGAGAGTGTCCTAAAGTACCATCAACTGCAATCTCTTCCGTTAATTCGCATTTTGTAAGAGATTATGGTTCCTCAATTTTTTTAATGTCAACTAATGTATGCTCCGCAGTCTCAAATCCAGTGTATCATAACATATACATACTAATGGTAAAAATTATGTTGAATATTTAGGGAAGGATTTAATCTTTGATATTCTTTATTTAAGTATCACTTAAAATGCTCTTCTGTTCTTATGACATGTCCGACACCTTTACTTTACGTCATCCATGCAAAACTTTAATATCCTGTAAGCTTTAAAATAAATGCAATAATATATCCTTACTTTTGTAAAGCGACGTTCTCCTGAAAGGTTGCTAAACGTTCTTTTAAATTTTACTCTCAGTCAGTAATATCGAACTGACTCATACTACACACAACTGAACGCATTAACGGTCTCACCATCAGCGAAATGCCAATTTTACAAATAGAGCACAGTTTATTTAATTATCTTACAGATTTTCTAGATAGCATGTAGTTTAGTAACTGGGGCAAACAATAAAGGTCAATTTATTCTTCCTTTCAGCACATGGACAATGGTGTAGTTTGATGCCATTCAACTTGACATCCACACTACATATTTCGATT
>JAHZMV010006695.1:0-34447 GCA_027743765.1 Coecobrya sp. COE2
AATCTCATAAGGTATCCGGAGTACCTCCGGCTACCTAATAATAGGTACAGGGAATAATTTATGATGGTCTTTTTTATCTATGGAAAATGGCGATAGGGTGCTTTAGAAAAGAAAATAACTTAACATACACACTCGCATAATTAAATATCATGATTATCATTAACTTTAAATAAAAAATTATTATCGTCTTACCACCACCACCATCTAGAAACCTGTCTATCCAGTTTAAAATATTCGTTAGGGTGGAGAATTTCGTTGCTTCCTGTTTCTCGTCCATTTATTTATGAACGATTCTGTGAAAGTCACACACACACTCGAGGCATCACAAAAAAACAATTTAATTTTCTCTAGGGATTATTTTTTGGTGGATGAGTTTAATAGGGAAAAAAGTAAAGAGTACAAGGAAAACTGCTAATGCGTCTTGCTAGAATAAAAAAATATTAACAATTAAAAAAATCGTGTACTCCAATATAAACTAACAAAAAGTGTAAACGTAACGTAAATTAACACATAATCAATATAAAAATTAAAATTACATAATCTACACACATGCATTAAAATATATTGCCATATTTCAAGTAATATGCGGTGAAAGCATAATAATATGTATATAATAAATATATAATATGTGTCTCGTGTAGTTATATTTTTTAACTACTTGTTTTTTGTTACCCTTTTTCACGTGTAAACCAAGTTGATAGGAAAATTTGTACTGGACAAAGAAGAAAAAAAAAATAATTAATTGGTTAACATTTTATTTTAAGAGTTCCTTATAAAAAAATTATGGTATGATTTTTAAGTAGACTGCCCGCAAAATGCCGGGTTCTAGCTTATCTAGCTGTGCGCACACCGATTATTTTGTTGTTGTTTGTTGAGATTTTTAATACATTGTGTTCCTTTTATGTTTCTGCTATTGTCTGTGTTACAAAATAAAAACTAGAATAATTAACTAATTAATTATATAAAACCTACCTATACCGAATAAAAAACAATGCATAAAAATTTAAAATAAGATACAAAATAAAATGTATCTATCTCTCTTGTTTTTAAAAAGATATTTGGTAATAAATATCTTGTTGTTGTGATGTTTAATTATTTTTAAGGATGTTCTTGTACATAAAAAAACGTCTTTTTAATTTTAAATATTTTTCAGTTGTAAATATCAATTGTGTAAATAAAAAAAAAAGAGTAACTGTTGTATGTAAAATATATATTATACGTGTGAAAATATATATATGCTGTCCACCTTATAATAATACCTACCCAAACTGTCATACATATTTTAAATGCTACTACACTTGATAATACATACAAAAATTAATTGTCTTCTAAAAAAAACTACAATTAAAGTTACAAGTTTTAATTCTAAAATAAAATACCAGAGAAGATACAACATAAGAAATAAGAAAAAAAAATTGTAAATATTTAAACATAAGTTATGTATATAAAACATAGTCTATAAAATTGTTCAAGTACACACACATATATATAAATATGTCACTATTATTACTTAAGTAGTCGTCTTATTTTAAAAAACTAGCAAAAAAAAATTTAATTATGATAATTACATTATAATATCATTGCTATCTATAAAAAAAAACTACTAATAATTATTATAATTATTATTATCAAATGACACCGACTGTTATTTACTTGTATTCCAGTTACCGTAAAAAATAAAATAAAAAAATACATACATAAAATTGAATGAAAAGGAGATCGGAGGAGTCTACAAAAAAAAAACAATTTTGTTAAGTAATTGTGCAACAAAATAAAGTACATTATCTTCATCTCTATCATACATACATATATATTAAATATAAGAAGCTCTCTCTCTCTCTGAGCTTTCTCTTTATATTCATCCCAACTATTATTATTGCTCTACACTCTCTGCTGCTGCTGCTGCTCCAATGCTCCCTGACATTCCCTTTACTCTCGTTTATTTGATCACACCATTCTTTTCCCGTCGCATTCTCCTTCTTCTTCGTATTCATCACGTCTCATCTCCAGTCTTTCTTTCTCTCTCCTTTCTCTCCAGTCTGGTTAATATTGATCAGTAAACCAGGCAGGCAGGCAGGCAGAGCCTGGAAAGGCAAGGTACACACACACAACTCACATCCAATATTGCACATCCAACTTTCTTTTTTTTCATGCCATACACAACAAGACAACAGGCAATCTTTTTTTTCTCTTCTGTGTATCGTCTTTTCTCTCTTTTCTACCAAGCAGCAGCATTATCATCAGAGAATCTCTCTTCTCTCATTTTTGCCACTCTCCTGCCTGGAAAATGCCACACTTTATCTCCAAACGATACACATCTTTTTATTTTGAGCACAAAAGCTTCTCCTTACATACATGTATATAAAATATATATAGAGGATGCTTTCTCTTCTTGTTCCTTTTTTTTCTACCCGTTTTTCTTTTAGTTGTCCTCCGAGTACGCTGTAAAGTTTCCTCAAGGAGATCATTAGTTTTATACTCTGTTTTCTTCTCTCTCTCTCAGTCCTCTTGTCTTGTTCTTCTTCTCGCCAAAAACTTTTTTTTTCCTTTTTTTCTGCATAAAGCTACATAAAATAGATGGATATTGCAGTCATCTTGTTAACGACTCCAAAAAAAGAAGAAGAAGAGAAGAACAAGAGTATAAGGTTTTACAGAAAAAACTACAAGGAACAGTATATGAACATGTAGTACGTTTATATATACACATATAACATACTATTATTATATATTTTATATATATCATCTTCCACCCTCACATTTATTTCCACAAGGCTTCTCTTTCTTCACACGCATTTCCCAACAGCTTGTTCTGCTCCTGCACCCAGCGAAAACCTTTGCCATTCAAAGAAGCATCTCTCTCCTGCTTTCTCTTTTGCTTTCTCTTTTCAGCATCCGAAAAACGAACAAGAAGGAAGATGAAGGTAGAGGGAAATAATAAAAAGGATTTTCTTGTGAAAGAAGAAAGAGAATTTTTTTTGCTGATTTCTCAACCAAACACACGAGAGGAACAACAATCCTTGTTATTAGGTAGGTATGTTTATTATGTAGTTTGTTTGGATGATTTCTCTCTTTCTTTCAGAGTGAAAAGATGAACAAGAACAAAAAATAAAACAGAAATATAAACTGAATTGGCAAGTGAGTAAGACAAGCATTGAATTTAACGCTACAAGAAAAAGATCAAAGCTGAAGGTATTCATGTTGTTCACAACAACAAGAAGAAAAAAAATGTGTGTGTATTTCTTTTTCAAAAAAAGAACAAAAAAAATTCTTTTCTTCTTTATGTTATATTTTATTTTTCCAGGAGAAAAAAAATGCTAGCAATGTTTTGTGTGTTCATTTGTGTATATATCGTTACAGATATTTTCTTGTTGTGTGAAACTCGTTTCATGGAAAAAAAAGTTTTTCTGTGTGATCCCTTTGAGCAACATAATAGCCTTGTGTAGATGCTTTTATATAATATACATGGTTGATTCCGTTACGAAAATTGTTACAGAGAGGAAAATTCTGTGCAAATATATATGTTTTTTCATTAATTGTGGCTGTGGCTTTATTACTTGGATGAAGAAAGGGAAAAGATGTGAATTTCAGCTATAAAATCCCTTTGAATATTTTACACCCGTTTTTGTTTTTCTCCGAAATATCTAGAATGACTATGATTTTGTGAGGTGGGGAGAGAAAATAAACCAAAATAAATGTCCGACCTAGTATCCGTATCTGCAGTATTGTTTCCGGCGGCGGCGGCGGTGGTGGTCGCCCATCCACCTATCTATTCCTTTTTTTTCAACATGAGTTTCGTTTTCAAACGCCTCTGGTAAACCAATAAATGGAACTAGAGAGAAAATCACCCAGTTTTTGTAATATAAAGCACGGTGATAATTTAAAACAGTTAAAATAAAATTATACTACGGGTCGTCATTTTATTATTTTCATTTTATGGGCAATGACAGCGCACAGCTATAAAGTTTTTTATTTGATGAGCAATAAAAAATCTCTACTGGTGTAATGAATTCCATCTCAAAATGATGATGAATTTATATGCACAGTAAAAAAAATATGGAAATAAAAAATAAAGTTGACTGTCTTGAGTCAAGTGAACCTAAAACCCGGCTAAAATGTGAGCACCCAGTTAAATTATTATTTTATTCTTGTCTCGATGAATACTCTCTCTCTCCACGTTTGACTAAAAATCTTTCGGGTTATGGACGGCACGTTTTTTACGTTTATTTTCCATAGTTCCGGAAAAAAGCCTAATAAAAAACATGGCGATCATCATTACGATCATCAAGAGAGAATGAGCGAAAAAAAAAAGATTTCTATATTATTAGACAAGCCTATACCATTATTGTTATTCCTTTTTATAGCAGCAGGAGTACAGCAGCGGAATAGAAAAAACAAAATGGATGAAGACATTAATATCCAAATAAATAAAATGTGTGTGCGTATAAAAAAAAGCATTTCAAACTAAAAGAAGAAGAACAGCATGTCTGTCACTACTGAAAAAAAAGAAATCTGGCCTAAAATAAATACTCCATCCACATACATTTTCTGTACTACTGACCGAAAAAAATATATAAGGATTTTTTTGCCCCAAAACACAGCTTATTACTAGACTAGTAAATGCAAACAGTAGAAGCGACCCAAGTTGGATGTAAGCTTTTGAATTCCCATTAGATCTCATTACATCACACATCCCCACACATTGTAACTGTAAAGGAGAAAGCGTATTACCATAAGGATAATATCCATAAGTAAAAGTAAGCAATAAGTGTCGTATTTTTTGTTGTCTTTTGCTGCTGTTTGCTTCAACTCCTCGGCTGCTGCCGCTGCCGCTCCTGCTGCTGCATTATGTGTGTGTGTGGTGGTAATAATAGAGAGAAAAGTTGGAGAAAGTAGAGGGGGAGAAAAGAAGGGAAATGTTAAGAAAAGAATAATGTTATATAAGAAGAATGGTTATAGTTTTTGTCAGTGGTATAAATGTACGACCATATGTTGCAGAGAGAGAGAGTTTTTTAGAGCGGCATAATAATATATTGTAGCCCATTTATAGCAGATGTTGTAATGGAGTATATCTCTCTCTCTGGATGGTGGAGAGTAGGTGGTGTGTGATGTAATGTGACGAGAAAGTAAGAGAAAATTGTTGATGGTGGACTACACACACACATCCTATATAGCACCAGTTGGCTTGTGTGTAACAAAGTGCCTTTTTTTACAAAAAAAAAATGGGTTTACAAGGACGACGAGAGGACGAAGACCACCCAACATAATAATAATAGGTATAGGCAGCCAGCACAACTTTTGCCTAAGTGAAGTGTGTCGCTTTCGCACTTTAGATGAAAAATTTGTAAGAGGAAAATGGCAGCCCAAACAAAAGTGTCATTCATCCAGAGAGAGAGAGAGAGGGAGAGAGAAAGATACAACATCTTTATTCAATTTTTTTTCCACACACAAAAACGCATTGATTTTTTTTTTGTTTTCGCTTTTGAAAAGAAAACGACGGCAAAAGAATAGTAAATGATTGAAGGAAAAAAAACAACGTTAAGACAGGTTACTTAAAAGATATCACATTGCCCCAAAATGGAAAATATATATCCGTGTGTGGGCGTCTTTGTTGTGACCGTATATGTAGTTTTAAATATTTAATTAAAGTAAAATGAAGCCAGGTTTTTATCATTTCTTTTTATGACTTATTAGCTGCTAACACATTGAATAGAGAGAATTAAAAAGAGCATTAAAACCTGCTGCTTGTTTTCCATTTAGAAAGCAGGCAGAACTGGGAGGAAAAAGGAAAGTAAAATGGGAAAGTCTTAGCAGCAGCAGCAGCAGTCGCTTTTAGAGTCACTCACCCAAAAAACTAGACCAGAAGAGACTACTAACAAGCAATCCCATAAGTGTAGTACGTACTATTATTATTATTATTATTATTATTATGTGTTTAAGTGGTAACGAATTTTCTGGGAAAACGGGCCCGTCATAAAATGCATTAAATGTTAAATCATAATAAATATGTACACTAAAACGAAGGAAATACACACACATATACACAATTTTCCGGTGAAATGTGTGGCCGTGTGAAAGGCGACATTTTCTCTCTCTCTCTCTCTCTGCTTTTCTATTGGAAAAGGGAAAGAGAGAGAGAGACTTCCAACTAAAATTTCTCCTCTTCATGTTTCGCCTAATTTCTAAAATTTAATCTCCTCATCTAAAGCTCCACTTTCACATTTTCCAACTAAAACTCTCTATCTCGGAGAAGAGAAGAGCATCAGCTTTTCTCTATTTCTCTCTACCCACTTACTATTTTCAATAGAGAATAGTACAGTTTTAGTCCTAATAGGAGAATTAGTGGCAACTAAGTTTCTACTGAAAAGCATAATGCTACTGGAGGGAAAAAAAGATCAATATGTGCAGATGTTATAACTTTCACCGCAGAAGCTGCAGTATTTTTAATACTACTTACTATACAACAAAGTAGTTACATATGTACTCAGAATAAAATAAAAACTTTCATCTCTTCTCTCTTTTACAAAAACAGGGAAAACTTTATCTTATATAATTTGCTTGGCAAAGGAGAAATAAAAAACGAGAAACAAAAAAATATAAAGTTTAAAGCAAATAAATTAATTAATAACGTGTGTATTTATTGTAGCGCGTTTTGTACTTGAGAGAGGAAATAACAATGAGTTAGAATATCGCTCGTGCGAAAGAGGAAGAATCAGTTTAATTTATAAATAAATAGAATTTTATTATTTTGCTTGTAAAAATTTTTCAAGGAACAGAAAAAAGTTAAATTACACATGGGTAACATTTACAGGTGGTAGTCGTGATGGTTTCCTGTTGAATCTAAAAGTAAAATAAATGGCAGGAGGAAAACAAGAAAGGTGAAAGAAACGATGGCGTTTTTTAAAATTCTTTTTAGGTATAAAAAAAATTATCCAGTAAATTTTTTATGGTTGAGTCAAGCTACAGTTGGAAACGAAGGCGAAGGCTTCACTGTAGTGGAGAATGCAGGAGACGGCGTTGTTGGAAAAGTCTGACTCTGCCACTTTCATCTCTGAGTTTACTGAGATCTGAAAAAAAGAGAAAAACAAAATAATAAATATAAAATACATAAAAGGTCTAGACCTGCCGCTTTTTTTTCTCTGTCTCGTTTTAATGACTACACTGTTCAGTTTACTTTTGCGAAAAATAATAATAATAATAATAAATAATAATAATAAAATGGGTGGTAGTGTGCAGGATAAAAAACAAGCGAGGAAATTTGACAAGAGCACTTATGAAATCAAAGTCAACTTTTCTCCTTCTACGCTACGCTCATGTATAAAGTGTTTGTCTTGAAATTTAACACGATATACTATCCTGGCGTGTTGATAGGATATTGGAAGAGTGCAATATTTTATTCCGTTACTCCAAACCAGAACAATATTTCCCCCTCCCCCCCCCCCTTCAGATGAAAAGAGTGATGCTCTGTTATGAGCTATTTTACTTTATGTACCGCCTTTGGGAAAATGATAATAAGGGCTTACACAAGCTGAGAGAGAGAGAGAAATATTATCATTATTTTAAATAAATATATTTCATTTCCTATCATCATCACAAATCCAAAAATGCATGAATGCGTGGAGAGAATACAGAGCCATATTCGAGAAGAGTGAGAAGGAAAGAGATATTCCAGAGAAAATTTCAATACATCATCATCCAAACATTATTTCCTTTCTCGTTTCGCCACCACCACCACCCATCATCATCATCGCCATCACCGCACACACCGCCACCAAACAACGCCGTCAAAATCCGGCTTAAAAATATACTAACGACGACAAAAACGACAGGGATGACGATGATGATGTCGGTGTGGTTTTGTGATGGTGGAGAAGCGTGACGGATTATAACAGACTCCACTACTCTCTCAACAAACTCATACACACAAAATCTCGACGTATTCCGATTCACTTTACATTTTATTTACATGACATGACCTGTTCCTATCCTTTCCTTGCACACCACACACACATTATTATTATATTTCCTATATGCATCATTCCCTCCACCTCCACTTTACCTCCTACTCCCCTCCAAAATATATATATCTATTCTCTCTCTCTCTGTCTTCTTCTTCTTTTTCCACTATCATCACAACGGCAGAGGAATAAAAAGAAGATTCAAATTCGTTTTTGGCTAGTTGCTAGAGAGAAATTGGAATTGTGGCAGAGAAAATCCCTTTTCTCAGGTGGCAGCCCACCGGGGCCAAAGACTCAATATGTCTGCTGCGTATGTACGTATGTATTTTCAACTTACATTCTACTGGAATTTCTTTTTTTAACATGCATGTAATTTAAAACCCGGAAAAGTGCTCTTGAGGATTTATTCGTCTGCTGCTACAGACCACACACACACATAATATTGCGCATAACAGCACACAGCAGCTTTCTCTCTGTTAAAAAAATTGTACATCCGTTTTTCCTTCTTGCATCCTACGTTATTTCTCTGCAGAGAAGGTAATGACTTTTCACTCAATTTTCCTATTATGTCTTTTTCTACTTGCTTTTTTGGTCGTTCTGATTTTAAAACATTTTTATCCTTTAAATTGCCATGTACTACTCTGACTATACTCACAGGTGAAAATTGAGAAGTATGAAACTACCCACACGGTTATCATGAAATGATAACACGCTTTACTCATAAAAATATATATATATATTTTTATAGCCTTTTTTTCACATTTCCTCCCATTCTATTACTTTTCTCTCTCTTTCTTTCATCATCTCATCCTTTTCACCTTCTGTCCTTTTCTTCCCTTCTTATTGAATTTTCATGAGATCTCTCTCTCTCTCTCTCTCTCTCTCTCTCTCTGTCTCGTTTGCATTGCAAAAAAGAAATCCATTTCGATTTTCATCCAACTTTTTTTATTATGGCCTATGCTCTACCATCCTATTCACAAATTCATTCTTTTTTTTATTCCTTTTTTTTGCAAAAAAAAAATCTGAGACTACAACTTTTTTTTAACGGGTGGATTTTTAACATTTGCACTTGTAATAAAAAAGGCATAAATAAAACGTTCCAATTACTTTTCTGGATCTTTATGAATCCCATAAAAAAAAAGTTGAAGCATTTTAACGAGAGAGGAGAATATAAAAAAATGGTGAATAATTTATAACAGCATATTTTGAACCTCTTCTGATTATTATGATTCTGTGTGTTAATTGGAGGAGAGAGAGAGAGCAGTCCCAGAACATCAGTGGAAAATGAAGGAGAAGATGATGAGGACGATAACGACAAACAAGAAAAGAAAACCATTATCAAACCATCATCCTAAATTTTACACACTAGTGGCTTTCCAGAATCATCATCCTCATCAGCATTTCAGATGACATAATAAGTAATTTTATTGGATATTTTTCCAAGGAAAATGTAGCCAAGTAGCTAAAAAAAAAGCAGGATCCAGCTTTAAAATTAATGGATGGACAGACAGAAACACTTAACATTAAACATTTCCAAAGTGTATTTTCGCTACTTAATAATTATACAAACTGAGTCAATAGACTCTCACTCAAAGAGAGAGGGAGAATGATGGGAATATTGAAAAGCGGAGATTGTAAATTGTTTGCAAAAGGATAAAATGGAAACTCTTGAGGAAACACACAACCATGTAGACAATATGTCATGTCAGCTTTGTTTGTTTGTACAGTAAGCACTTGTCTTGTCTCTCCTTTTCCAAAGCTAAAATTTTCAAACCGTGTAAAAACATACCAAGTTTTAATATATACACAGAGTCATTCATATTATATAACAAGCATCAGCCCAAGGATATATATTATTATGGCTTGTTGTTGGTGTTGTTGTTGTCGTAAAAGTAAAATTGGAAAAAAAGAGAGAAGAAAACCGACTTGGCTGCTGTTACTGTTGGAGAAAGAGAGAGAGAGAGAGAGAGAGAAAGTGAGTGAGTGAAAAGACCCACATCACATTGATCAAAATGCATGCTGTGTTTGTGAGTGGAGGAGAAAGCAGAAAATGAAAAGAGGGAAACACACAACCAGAGAGAGAGAGAGAGAAAGTAGAGAGAAAGAGAAGGACAACAAAGCTTCTTGTCTACACAGCAAAATCTCCTACGGAGAAACCAAACAAACAAACAAGCAGTTTTTGTGGTTCATCATCGTCATCATAGTGGCAGGGAGGGAAGCAAGGCTGAATGAAGACGAAGAAGAGAAGAAAAAAAAACTTTCTTTTTTTTCAGTTTGTCGTCCTTCTTCTTGTACTTGTTCCAGTTTACTAACTCCCACCACCACACCGGTTTATTATAAAGGTAGCAAACATGGTGGCGGTATATAGAGAGAAATGATAATTAAATATAGCAGCACAGCTTTAACTTTTATTTTTCTTTGAAGCCGACTAAAAGAATATTATCTACAAAAAAAAATTTTTTTTCGGAGAAGATTTTTCCTGATTGTAGAAGATGTATGGGTGCACAAAACGTGATTTGAAAGATGCACGTTTTTTCCTTTGTTTTTTCCTCTCGCGCTTTACCTTATCACAATTGATTGTGTTGATTTTGAGGGAGTTAGTTGGTGTGTGTGTGTAGGCGTTCTGATTTATAAATAAAATAAGTGAATCATAACAACAAGTTGGTAAACACACACGCTGTCTTTGTAGAAGGATATCTCTAGGTTTTCTTTCTGATTTATAATGGATTTGCGTAGAGAGAACCGAGGAATGACGGTTACTTTAATAATAATAATAATAATAAAGCTATTATAATAAACTACCTATCTTACCTGTTCAACTGGCTTTACTTGGAAAATATCTATTTACTTTTCTGGTGGGAGGAAACACAACAACAACAAGTGAAGTAGCTCATGAATCTCAGAGAGAAGATGTAATAAGGTTGATGATATTATTGGTGTAGTTTACATGTCTCCAATATCACGTTATCAGCCATTTTATAAACAAGCTTTACTCACAGTATTTTCTCTTGATAATCTTTTTTTTTGTCTGTTTCTCTCCACATTTTGCTCACTTTTTTTATATTACCAGCAGCAGTAGTGCAATTCATTGCTTCCGCTTCTGTTCCAGTTCCGGTTTTTTGGTTGAAAAACAACCTTTTTCCTTGTTGTTAGTCTAATAAAATGACTTTGAAGAGAGAGAGAGGATAAACATCATGCCCGGAAAAACAATGCCTATTCAGATTCAATTTCCCAATTTTCCAAACTACCTTGTATACAACCATATTGCATCATAATAATATGAGAACATACTAATAATAAATATTTGTCATGTATGCGGAAAAAGTATAATATCCACACATAAACCAAAAAAACGCAAACCAGATACTTTCCTGTTGCTCTCTCTCTCTCTTCACCTACCTATATTACACATATTATTATTATAGTTATAGACGGAAACTCATTAATATTTTGTTTATGAAATAAATAGCAGCGTCATCATCATCAACATCGTCAGAGGAAAACAGATCAAAAGAAGGAGAGAAAGAGAGAATTAGGCACACAAACGCGTTTCGTTATAAACTTCATATAAGCAGTTTGTGTGTACTACCACCGGATAAAGTTGGCAGATTCCCCGAAGAGGATTCTCTTCTTTCAATTATCACACAGCCAGTTTTTACTCTCTGTGTATTAGGTAAAGTATATTATTATAAAGCAGGAAAAAAAATATATTTAATACTCGTGAGAAATATTTTGTGCAAGTTTCTAATTTTCATGGGAAAGTTTTCTCTCTCTCCTGAACATTTTATCATTTTCTCCTTCCTTCCTTCCAGAGAGATAGGTAGATGCTTTTTCTCTTTATGATTATTATTATATTTTATGGCATATTTACAAAGTCATCACACTATGCTCGTTCCTTGTTGTTGTCGTCGTCACCAAGCAAAAGATCTCAAAGTTTGCGGGTTGGAGACAAGATGATGATGATAACGTGTCTCTCTCTGTGTTCCGTGTGTGTATGTGTGCTGGTTTTATTTGATTTGTAATTTTGGTTGATTAATGCAAAAAGTTATCTTTCGCGAGAGAGAAGACCACCACCATATCACCGCCAACAAGTACAAGTGGCTGTCTGAGGCGACGGAGGAGAAAGATGGAAGGAGTGTGGGAAAAATATGTAAGTTTGCTTGAAAGCACACTAAAATTTCTACAGTGGAGAGTAGCGTTATGGCAGTAATTACTTGTCTCTTGTCAATTGCCTATTAGTTGTAAATTAATGCATAAAATATTTCACACTTGACAAAATGGCAGAGAGAGAGAGAGAGAAAATTTTCTCCAAAAACTTGTGGAGGATGAGAGAAGAAAAAGGAAAATGGCAATCTTCTCTCTTGTTCTCTGTTGGAAACAAGCGCAGTGAGCCTTGCAAATTAAAGCAGAAAAAGCTTTCCATTTAGACTACACATTACACAGAAAATTTTGCGAGGAGTTGTGGCAGCGGAAGAGAAAGTTGTTTTTGAGAAAATAAAGTGGTGGTGTTAGTATTTAGGAGAAAAGTAATATAAATGGAGTGATGGTGTGTTTTTGGAGGAGGTGGAGTTGTTCTTACATGTGACAAGCGTGAAACTGCCATAAATGCTTGGGAATCTGCGGTCGAAAATCTGCATTCCCTTTATTCACAATGCGGGCTGTAAAACGGAGCAGGCGGCGGGTCTCCAAATGCCATCCATAATGGTTGTCACTTTCACGCCTGTGTGCAGACAGATACAGAGAATATATATAAAAAAAACAAGAAAGCGATGTGTTTAATCATACCATTCATATTTACACACACACATATGCAAAAAACATATATACTATTATTATTATAATATGAAATGGATCAATAAAATGGTACAAGAAATTCTAAAACCAAGAAGTTTTGCAGAAAAGAAAAGGAGGAAGGAAAGGAAGCAGAGGAATTTCTGATATTCAATAAAGTTATACATAAAATATGTATTTAATTTCCGCCGGAAATTTAACAGCATTGTTTGGTCAGTTTTGTGATGATAATATATATAATGAAGATATAGAGAAAATTAATATTTTTTGTTCTCTATTCTCTCCACTTGGCCAATAAGATATTTTATACATAGTTTTATGTTACAAGGTTCCTTTTACAGCAAAGTTGAGTCTGTGAGGGAGAGATAGAGAAACGCGTGGGTGGAAAAAATCTGAAAGGATTTTTGTGTGCAAATTAAAGCGACAAGAAGGGCGGACTATAGAAAAAGGACAAAAAGAAGTATAAAAAATATAAAAAAAGCTTTTTTCCCTGCAAGTCCATCTAAAATGTTTTTTTTATTCTTTACAAGACGTTTATTGTAGAATTTATGTGTAGAAGTAGAATATGGCGAGCTTGTGATATTTAAACAATAAAAAATTATTGTCTCTTTCTACTCTACCATTATATATTATTTATACAGCAGCACAATAATAATATATTTATCTGTCTCGTTTAATAATAATTGCTTACTTTTATAATACGTATTAGTGGAGAAGGAAGGAAGGAAGCCCAGAACGGGAAAAAAAAGAGAACGAAGGAATTAAAGGTTTAGTTTTTAAAAGGGAAAAGAGAAAGAAAAAAAGTTATTTGTTTCCGTTGCTCCTATCCTTCTACTGCTGCAAAAAGAAGAAACAAGAAGAGAGAAAGAGAAAGGAAGCAGTACAGTAGATATTATTCCAAAGGGAGTAATTTTTCAACCTGTAAGCAGACGAGCTGAGACAATTCTCTTCCATGGCACATTGGAGAAAGTAGAGTTGTTTATCTTCCAGATATGTGGACCGTTGCACTTCATACGCATCTGGAACCAGGTCTGGCAGACCTACATTTTTTTTATCAAACACAAAAGAGAAAAATGAAAAGAAAAAGAAGAAGAAAATGTGGGATTTGAATTGAGTCTCTTTCCCTTTCTCCCTGATATACTTTCTCCTCTCCTGTCTTTCTTTCTCCTTTTTTTAAAAGATATGGATTCTCTCTCTAAAAAACGGGTAAAACAAAAAAAAAGTATGTAAGCTGTTCTCTCTCTCTGTCTATCTGTGTACCACTTTTCTCTCTGTAAACCCATAAAGTTCCTATTTTTTTTATAAACCGACTTGTATATACAACACACCGATAAAAAAACCAGTGCAGTTTATGTGGTAGTCGTGATGTGAACATGATGATGATTTGGACGACGACGTTGTTGGCAGAGCAGAAGTGACTGCCTACTTTTTATTTTACTTGGTGCACATTTTATTTTTTCCGCAATTCTCATCCTCCTCCTTCTTCTTCTAGTCGTCTTGGTACATTTGTCTGTGACAAAAAATGAGCCTTTCAAGTTATATTTTTTTGGAGAAAAAAAAGGGGCGCTCCCCCACCCATAGGTACATTACATGTTACATGACATATACTTTCTCTCTCTGTGAGCATCCTTTTTTTTCCAACTCTTAAAAATCACCACCGCCTTTACTATGAAAAATTGCGACTCAAGCTTTGGATTATTACTGGCATTATTATTATTTTACTTCTTCCTCTTGTGTGAGTGTGTGGTGGTGACTGGTGATGGTAGTGGTTTTGTAGAGAGTTGCAAGAGGACATAGGACGACATGATAAAAAAAAGTTGGGGACAGAATAATTTTACAAGTTTTAGTTTGTCACCGAAATATACTGGAGAGAGAAAAAGATGACTGGAGGAAGAGAGAAAATGTGGGAGTTATTTTCTAGAAGAGAGAGAGAGAGAGATGTTATGATGATGATTATTATTATACGCCGTGTGTTCGTTCATACGGTCTGTGCAGATGACAGAGGCAAAGTTACGTCCGTTTCCTGGACAGACTAATGTTGTTGCATTTGTTGAAATTAGATCATGATGAAAGCATTCCGCGAGCTCTGCCTCCTGTCCGGAACATTTTACACCGGTTGTAACGATATCTTCTATTGATCCACCAAAGTAGTCCGTTTGTGGGGCGTCTTGAGCAAAACCGTAGCCTAGTTGACGACATATCACACCACCTTCCAGTAATGACCAACCGTCACCGCAGATTAAGCCCCATTCTGAAAATTAATATACACACCGGATAATTAAATTGTGAAGCGCATATTTTTTGCATGGTTTATTAATTCAGTACAAAAAAGAAAAGAAGAGATAGAAGGATCCATTTTTTTCTCCGTCTTTTCACCCTTTTCCAATAATATGCTATTATCAACATCATCATTATATTTTTTTTTTCTCTACTTTATTTATTCATTACGAAAAAGAGAAAGGAAAGAAATGGGTGAATAGTAAAACTAATAGGCTTACTGTCATCGTTATGAAGACGAACCATGACTCTTCCTTCTTTCGGTACACGTCCCCCAGCCAAATTCACGTCGACCGTCTTAAAAAATATATATACAAATACGTATTATAACCAAGGCATATATAAAAAGACTTTTTTTTTCTCCAGAAAACAGCAATGTTGTCGCCTTGACTATAATCATATCAACCTATTTTTCTCCGTGCATGTTTCATGTCACTCATTATTACTATTATTATTAATATCATTATCATTACTTCAGCTATTAAATAAAACGCTCCTGCCTCCTGCTGCTCCAAACAAAATGCATACACCAAGCACGTTAGAAAAAAACGACGGGGTAGGAAATGAACAAAATAAAAAAAAAGGAAAGCGATAAGAAAGCTTGTCATCTCTTTTCTTTCGCTTTACAAATCACTCATTCTTCTTCTTTCCTTCTCTATCCATCCATCTTTCATTATTATTATTATTATATTTTTTTCTAACTGCCTGAAACACACGGACGGACACACAAAATATAATATTTTATGAATTTTTTTTCGTACAGAACAACATATTATGAAACTGAATGTGTTTTTTTTATTTGCTGGATGGAGTAAACTTGATGGAAAACTTAAACGAGAAAAAAAATATGTCTGCTAATGTCACATTTTTTGACAGGCGGAGAGAGTTGTTTGTTCAAAGTATGTACATATATTATTTGTATATATACCGGATATTATTTATTGTGACATGGGAATATAAAATATGTGTGTATAACGATATACATTGATTATCTAAGAAAAAAAAGTGAGCAAGTCAAGTCATGCATAAATAAAAGTTGTCTGTGAGAAGAGGAGCATAGAGCAGCAAGTTATTTGGGAGTGAATTTTCAAGAAGGTTTTTTTAACAAAAAATATATATATTTCCTTGTCTGACATGACATGAAAATATATAAAGCTTAAAGCAAGAGCATACGCAAAGGAGATAACAAAACTGTCAAAGAAATCTATTACGAAAAAATATAAAAAAAACTTTTACATAGGTATACTTTTTTTATAATGCAAAAAAGTGATTTTTTTTCTCGTGTTATCAGAGTTGGTTGGATATTATCAGGAGGAAAAAAAATGAAGGAAATGCATTCACGCAGATAATAAAATAAACTGGAAGCATGTTGCTCACTCTCTCTCTGGAAGAATTCCAGTTTATTTTTTGTATATTGATTTCTAAATTGTTAAAATGGATTTTTTATATTTTGGATGGACAAACGAATCCAATTTCCATTTTAAACATTTTTTATTTTTCTTACTTTAATTCTTCGTCTTGGAAAGACCTGAGCTGGTGGCTTTCTAGTTGTGTAGGTAAATTCTTCCGAGGATGGGTTCACTCTGGCACAGATCACTCCCGCCGTTTCAGAATCCGTACAGTCATGAACGCCCCAACCGTCGTGTCGACATTCAGCCAAAGTTTTCTCTGTCCCGTCGCAAAACACGTTATCCAGCCAATATCTCGCTGGAGAAAAGAAAAAAGATTAAAACATCTTGGAAATGTTATGGCCTTTCTTAAAAGCATCAACTGACTGACAATGAATGAAAAATGGGGATTTTTAAGGGAAAATAAATTCATGAGAAATTCATCCAAAAAAATGCTGGAATAAATATACAAAAATATATCATCATTATCATTTGGTGGTAGTTTAGTATTTTTTTGTTGGCTTTTTTTATATTCTGGAGGAAGGAAAAACACACAAGCGTCATCTTGACTAATGTAGGTCAGAGCCTTGCCTTTTTTGGCAGAAAAAGATGTGAGGAGGAGGAGGAGGATGATGATAATGATCATTACTAGAAAAAAAAGGGCGCATTACGTAATGCAATATTATTAAATATGATAAGTAGGGAAGGGCAAAGAAAAAAAACACAGTCTGGTTTTTTTTCTTGGGTTGGTTTATTTTTGGTGCTTGCCTCTGCCTTGGCCAAATCTGCCGTTATGAGTGGCCTTAATGTCCACCTTAATCTCGGGAGTGTTGGAATCCTCCGAGTAGCCAAGATGACGGCAGACGACTTTCGCATCCTCCAAGTCCCACTCATCGTCGCAAATTGTGCCCCATCTTTCATCATGGTAGATTTCCACTCTGCCTACAAAAAAAGGAGAGAAGATAAATATGTATCTATTTTTTTTTTCTAAGAAAATAAATAAAGAGACAGCAGATAAAATTGCGCTTATTATTTTCGCTGGAATGATACATTGGCATTTTTGCTAGCTGGCATATATATAAATGTATGAAAGTTGGAATGGAATTTTCTCGGGCAAAATAATGCTCATCGACTTGTTATCCTCTCCCAGAGACTTTTTAGGTTGATTGTTATATATGTGTATTTTATTGGAGATAGATAGATATATTTTTTTTGGAGGAGAAAGCCAATGCATGTTGAGTGAAGCATAAAATATTAAAGTTAAACATCAGTCAATACGACTAGTCGCTTCACTACTCAATTTCCACTGGAGAGATATTGCCGAGCAGCACCAGCATCCTGTCTGGGTGAGTGAAAAGATGGAAAGCGGAGAGTTTTCCACTTGAATTCTATTTACCTTTTTTTTCTTCTTGAAAAGCCGTCTCGCTCGCTAAAATAGCTTTTTATTTGAATAGCAGCAGTGCCCACCCAAGTCGGGTTTTAGCCCCTAAATTTTCCTATATCTCGTTATGCATATAAAAACGATATAAAAATTTTTTTGTCAGTTTACCAGTCTTTGTATAAATCGATATCCTTTTAAAATTTGCGAATGCGTTTTATTTTTGCAAAAAAATATTGCAGTTTTATTATAGTTCTTCTTTATAACAGCTAATACATATGTATGTCGTTGTTACACGAGTGGAGAGAGAGAGTTCACGAACGAACACGCACAAAAAAAAGATAAATGCCAAATACGAGAGATAGAGAGTGATAATGATATGAATGACAAGAACATACATTATTCTGAAATGTTACATTACAGCAAAGTGAATAAAGCCTGTGATCATCATAATAAGATGGGATGCGGATACGAAATTATTGAATTGAACAAAAAAAGTTCACACAGAGAGCTACTAACAATAATAATCTGGTATTATTATTATTACTATTATCGCCATTTTAAACGATAAAAGCAATAGCGACAACAACAAAAAAGTAAAGTGGAACACGTAGATAATGTTGTCCAACCAGACAACCATTTTGAAAGGAAACTCGTTAAAAATTCCTTTTGTGTGTGTGGGGAAAATCAACACTTAACTAACCCATTCTCCTTTCCAACCAAACACTCTATTCCCGTTAATGACATAACACACAAAATTGAAAACTTTTTGTGTGAATCCAACAAAATTTTCAAAAATAGTTTTTAAACTCTGTCGACAAAATTATTGACTAAAATGTTTCCACAAAATTTTGTATAGTAGGTAGATATATTCTGCGCCTGCCGGTTTTACAGGATTTTCTAGAGAGCTGTCACTTTGAATGGACAGACATAAAGAGGATCTTCCTCAGCACGTAATGCTTTTCTCTTCTTGAAAATCCTATTCAAATTCAATGACAGCTAATAATCCAAAAATATTTTACGTAATAACCAATTTACGGGTCACTTTCAGAAGAGACTATGTATAATGCCATAACATACACACACTTAAGACTCTGAGAGGATCTCAAACTCAAACAAAATAATAATACTAGCTAATCCATCAAAAAGTGTTTTGTAGGAGACAGACTTACTAGAATAAATGCCATCATTGTGATCACTCTCTACTCTCTCCCATTATTATTATTTTCTCTGTTGCCCCATCACCAATTTTCATCTCATCTTCTCACTCAACCTCAATTTCTCCAGGCAACACTCTCTCTCTGCTCAACTCTTTTTCAACAATTTTGTTTGTTTGTCCTAAACGGAATCCAACTTTATTTTGGTACAAAATAATCCCCCAATGGGGATACTACGTTTATTAGTCGATGTTCGACGAGAGAGAGAGAGGATTTCCAGTTTTTCCATACAAAATACTCAGAGAGAGAGAGAGAGTGCTTTGCTTACTCAACTTTGTCGTCGTGACACAACGTCTGATTGTCTACTTGTTTGTTTGACAAGAGAGACAAGAAGATGACGATATACATTTTCTCCAAAATCAACCATGTATGCAAAAACAAGATCAAATAATAATATGTATACTTGTTAAAGCTCAAATGTAATAGACAGGGAGACAGACAGACAGAAAAAATTGGGAATGAGTTTTAACACAATTTTCTTTATTTTTTTTGTAAACCGTATTAGGTCACTATATAAATGTCACAGTAGAGAGGGCACAGAGGCAAACGAGTCCCACTTTTTTTTTCCCCTGGTTTAATCAAAGCATATTATTTTATGCATAAAAAAATGACGAGAAACACACACATGCTTTGTGATCATCAATAATAATTTATTATGTGACATCAATTTTTTTATTCTGGCATAATCTCTGCTGTTGCTTTTTTTTGCTACTTCCTTACGATTTTTCTGGACAGTTACAGAGAAAAAAAATATCCTATGATCATTACTGCTTATTATTTATGTTACTTTTTTTATGGGGACACCCAGTAAATCTTTTTCTGTTGTAGACATTTCAAGGTCACAAGAGAGTGTAGTGAGTTCTGTGCCAAGACGGAAAGAAATGGGGCTGATTATCAGAGAGAAAAAAAAGACAAGAAGACGTGACATGTTCCATGTTCTCTGCTCTCTTTGGTCTCTCTGAAAATGTCACATTGTAAATCTTACACACAGATTCACTGACAAGTGAACAGAGAGAGAATTCCATCACGCACAAACACGCACGCACGTAGAAATGAAAATGAAAAGGAAAGTTTATTTTTCAACGCGAGCAGAACGACAGCTCATAAAAATTTTACGCACTTTTTTTCTACAATGTGGCCATATACTCCGAAAATGTTAATTGCTCTTTCCTCTTATGTAATAATAAACAGTCTCGTATTTCCTTTCAATTTCAATTATATGAAAAAAATTAAATGAGTTTTTTTACTCGGGGAAATATTTTTTTTTTTACCTTCATGCTCATGAGTTCCATCCATGAGGCGTATATTGCCTTCCTTTGGCTTCTTCTTCATCAGCTTTCTGACAAGAGAGGCTTTTTTACCTCGGTCCTCTCGTCGCTGCCTAGTACTCCCACCTCCTCCACTACTTTCACTCCGAAGCTCACTCCAAGCTGGTTGAGCAATTTCAATTAGCACTAGGTAAACAGTTAGAGCGCAAACTAGATTCTGCACTAAATACGCCATTTCCCTTTTTGATCTGATGATGGTGATGATGAAATGCACGGCTTCCTTATTACCAAATAAAAAAAATTCTAATGCAAAAAAAAACTCTCCACAGCATGGAAACTTTTATTGATTTAAGAATAAATCAGTTCAGAGAGGCTTTCTACTTGGTTTTTAGAGAGAAGCCAAAAAAATTGGACGGTTTTGCACACACAAAAATAACACGTTTCCCACTCAATTTACTAAACATCCGTTTCCATAGGAACAAACACAAACTGAATATATTTCCTGTGTAGCAACCGTTAAAATTCTTGGGGAGGTAAAATGAGGAAATTATTTTTTTGAGAAAAAAAAGAATCACGTTTTTCTTAGTGGTTTTCTTGCTCCAGTTCCATGTGGAAAATGTGGAAGAATGTGTCAGAAATGTTTCGTCTCGTTATATGTTGTTCCGTTCAAACAAGGATTCCATGTGTGCCTGCAAACGACATCATTTTTATTTTCCCCTTTTTTCTGCTTCTTGTTTTGTGATGAACTCAATTCCTTTTTGCTTGGTGTGTGTGTGTGTAATGAAATTATGATGAGTAGATCAAAACAGAGTATCTTATGATGTTATATGGTGGAGTTAAACAAGTAAAAAAAAGGCCAACGAATTATCACTCACTTAAATATTTAACTATTAAAAACGATCATCGTCATCTCATCATCATCACCACTAACATCATTCATCATTCTCATCCAGGCAGGCATACAGATCTTCTTTCCGAAAATTTCCTTTTACGAAAAAAACTGACTAGACGGCAAAAAACGTTATTGGATGCACAGATTTAATTAATGTGAGAAAATAACGGCAACTTTTTTCTAAAATTTTTTCCGTTTGTCTGTCAGTATGTTCAAATTGGTTTCAAGTGAAACGTATGAAATCATGTCGCTTATATCGCTACTTCATTCATTTTTGTTGAAAACGACTAATTATTATTATTTTAATGTTTACTTTTTGTATGCTGCCGTTTATGTTGTAATGTGTCACATGAATTGTGTGACAGAGTTTCAGTGTTACTCTCACTTGTTTACTTAAGTCATCATATTATAAAAAAATATAATGGAACATTTTTTAAATATAAATATGGGATGCTCGATGAATGAGCGGAAAATGAATGGTTGACGCCGACGATGATGATGATGAACTTTATGGATTACTGATTTTTTGATGGTGATGATGTGATGACGAAAAGGATGCTGTTTGACGATCAAGATGAGTAACATCCACCAACACCGCACAAAACCGCAACGCGAGGACGAGCAAAGATTTGCTTCGTGTTTTGTTTCAAAAAGATTTACTCAAATAGACACTCAACCTAACACGCTTTATTACTACTTTGCTATTTATGATTATGTAAGTTTGTTATAGAGTCAAAAATTACATTATTTATTTTTCATCACATCATCACAGCACCTTGTTTTGTGGTTCAGGGGCCACAAAAAAAGCAAGGGTTCTAACGATCCAACCGTAATGAAATCTTTAATAAAAATAATTTTTAACAACTTTTACCATCATCACCGTCGCCACCTCTCTCACTCTCCACCTTCATTCAAGTGGAGTGAGGTTGGATATTTAATGAATAATTAATTATTTTTTTGGAGTTTATTTAACAAACCTGGTGGAAACTGTGTATATATGGCAATGACAAACTGACGCCGGTGGCGATCAAGAACAAAATGGAAAAACGTTAATTAAAATGGAAAATGAAACTCACACAATTTATATAAATATTTAACGACAAGTCAATAGTTCAGTGAGAAGAATGAATAAAAAAAATTGAGTCAATAAAAAACCGATTTTATTGCTTGAATTTTTATAATAAAACTGGCTGGCTCAAAGTATGGAATGAAACTGTAAGAACAAAAATTTTTATTGTGAATTCGCAAGAAATCCTCCATAAAATATCCATTCAACATTGTACGAGAGAAGACGGCCACCCAAAACTCTTTGAATGTATGAATGCATTTTATTTAGTACAAAAAAATTATTACGCAAAAAAATAACATGGAACATGGTCATCTTTTACTTTAAAATTTCAACTTTTATCCTTATTCTTCCAACAGGAGAAAAACAATAATTGATGATTGTGTGACGCTAATATTTCCTCGTTTTTTTTTCTGTCCCAATTTTCTTCCAAATCCTCCCCCTCGCCTTGGACAACAGAGAAAAAATAAAAGACTGGACTATTTAACGTGGCATTCTAAATAACTGAGGCCGTGTTCATCGTGCAATCGTCCTTATTATTATCGTCGTCCCCCTGTGCATCTGGACTATCTCTTTATTACCAGAAAAAATTACATAGTACAAAAATTACATCTTTTGTGTAACATTTTAATGACCAACAACATCTCAGCAGCATACTCATATATTTTTTCACCTTAAAAATTTCATGAATGAACTTTACTGAAAATGAACGAATTTTGGTCTGGATTCGTTTCGTATAAAAGTGATGACAAAAACAGACCTGCCAAAAAATATTTCGCGTGGGAGAGTTAAGCAAAACATGATGATCATCAAAGAGTCTAGAGAGAGACGAAAAGTCAAGTAAAGTGTTTTGTAATTAATTACAACACAACATTAGCCTCCTCCTCCACACCACTCGGGGTTTAGTGAGAAAAAAACAGACAAAAAGGTTGAAATGGAGTGGTTTTCAAGGACGTTGTGTACACACAATCCAACGACATCGACGTGTTCCAGAAACAGAATAAAAAAACGGTGTGTGTGTAAGTAGGAACAGGAAAGACAACCAAAAAACGTGGCATTGACACTCCAATAAATTTTTTTGTCATGAAATATATAAACATACTTAATATAACGTAATAATACACGCTTTTCTTGTGTAAGCCCAGGTATTATGTAAAAAATGGCTTTAGCAATTGCGTAATATAGCTTGCTATTTTGTTACACTTGACTTTTTTCGCTCCTGGTTTGTTTAGATTAGGGAGCACACAAGCTTAAGTAATATTCTCAAGGATTTTTATTCCCATAAGCTCTTTATTTGCAATACAGTTTTTTCGTCACTTTTTTTTATACAAGCCTCTATAAATAATATAGTAAGCTATTATGGGGATTTAAAATTTGGGATAAGCTGCATTTAATGAGGTTTAGCTGAATTATATGATTATAGGTGAAGATGACAAGCATAAAAGGTCGAGTAGAAAAAGATGCAATAGATTGTTCAGAGTAACAATACTTGAAAAATGATCACGGAAGCACGGCTTTTTGAACACAAATTTAATAAAAATGATGAGCTGCGATAATGAGACATTTCCTTTCTATCAGAGAGCAATTTAAAATCTGGTATATAATTCCATTATGAATATAGCCTTGTGGAATATTATAATTTTCAGTATAGTTTGGTAATCCTTAAAAAATCAACCTGCCTACTCCATTATTTAATCCGGAGGAGATTTTAAAAGTTTCACAGCATATCATAATATCCAGAAAATGTAGAGAGAGGGCTAAAGGCAGATTTGTGAATTTGGGATGGCACTTTATATAACCCTGTTTATATGATCCAGTTTCCTTGTTCTTTTTTGGTTCTCACATCAGTCCTCCTGCTGCTGCTGCTGGCATCTTGGATAAAACTTGCAGAAAATATGCCCACAGGTCTAGAGAGCAAGAGTGCGACTCAGAGACAGAAGAATATTTTTTTGGGAAAACATTTTTTTTAAAGCTGGGAGGCCAAAAAATATATATATTTGCAAAACCTGTTCACTACTGCTGCTGCTGCCATCCCAACCAATATTATTAGATAGTGTCAGAAAACTTGAAAATGCATGCAAAACTTAACTTTTCTGGAAATTCAACCTAACAAGTTTATTAGGCTCCCATCATTATTTGATAAAAATTACATAATTTCCGGGATTTAAAAATGTATATGCATTAGGTAGCAAAAATGAATTCTGAGTCATATAACCACAATATTTTAAATTACTAAGCAACCATTGCATTTTTATAGTAACTTTATTACAATAATTTGTCTAAAATACATAATAAGTAGATTTATATACATAATTTACACATGGATTTTACTTACGATTAGAACAGTAAGTTAAGTACATTTTTAGTGATACACTTTTTTGTACGTATCAAAAATAGTTATTTCACACGTTGACATATTGACAAGTAAGCAACCAAGCTTATTTTACTTGAGAGATGAGCAAGTAAAAGAATTGTCATGAAAACTCAAATTCGGTTATCCGGAATAAATCCATAATTATAGTTCACCTGAGAAAAATGCAGAAAATTTTTCCTACTTACTTAACTGGCAATATAATTTATACACTTGTATTTATGATTGTACATGCAATATCTCTGTAGTAACTGTACCGTCGTAAATTGCTGTTCTGTCTTTTAAAGTATTTTTTGTTCTTTTAACTAACTAACTAAACTAACTATTCAATTATATATCACAAAATAAACAATTTCATGTTATGTAAGCGCTCAGATCTTTTTTACACGCTTGCTCTTCAGATATTTTTTACCTTGTTTTCTTAGCTAACCTGGAAAAAAATGGTTTACTAAAATAGAATATTTTTTACAAAATAATTAATTAGTACATATTTTTATGTGTGTAAAAAGTAGAGAGAACGGTTTTTTTATAACCCTGAGTAAATAGAAATGAACGGTGACACAATTATTATTATTGCATATTTAAGGTTTTTTTCTACACGAGCGGAAATGAAAAGGTCTAAAAATAAGGTAAAAAGTTTTTTCAAGATAAAATGGCGGAAGACGGAACAAGAAAACATTGTGTTGGAACTCCACCTTACACACAAAAAAAGAGAGAAAATGTAGTAGTGGGTGTGGGTGGGTGGTAACAACGGTTCAGTAGTAGTAACGGTCTTTTCCGTTAATTGGAAACGAGAGAGAACGGTTCTTCTCTCTGAGAGAACCCATCATCTTCATCATTGATGCTGCTTGCGTATTTACTTCTCTCTCTCAAGCAAAAAAACTTTTTTAGTTGGGTGGAAGTTGAAAAGTTGGAAAATGACGTTCCTCCACACACACACAGAGAAAACCTTCCACTACGGTTAAGTTTTAAATTAATTAATAATTGGAGTAGTCGTGGGAGTAAATAAGAATATAAAGAAAATAGTTTTTAAAAACTTTTCAACCTAATTATTATTATTAGGAGTGTGCTTCCTTTAACTTAATTTTCCTTGGCAAAAAAAGTAAAACGATCTACTTCTCTCTCTCTCTCTCTCTCTTTGTTAAAGCTCATTATATTTGGCATTCAAGGAAAATCTAATCATCTTTAAACGTCAAGTTATTATTATTATTATTATTATTATTATTTTCTCCTCTATCACCTCCATCTCTCTCTGTACAAACGCCTACATAAAAACTATCAAATTTTCAGATTGGAAACAAGTTGATATAAAAAGTGTGTAGTGTGTGTGGGAAGGAAACAAGTACAAAAAAGACGGATTGTTAAAATAATTAAAATTGAAGGGCATACTTCACTTCATTTGATCTTCTCATTAAATAATATTGTAATACAATCCATTATCAAGTATATTAATTTTTTAAATGAAACACAACAGTGGCATAAATGACATGGCAACTGGTATGAAAAATATATATATAAAATATTTTTGTTTTTCTTTCTTTCTTCTTTTTGATAACGATTTCCTTGTTTTTCTTCCAATTCCATCCCCATGACATTATTATTTCCCGTTTAAAAAAAAGTCTTCTAGAAAATCATGGAAAGCATTGCGGTTGCGATCAAACCGTAAAATGTAAGAGTTGGAATAATGACCGGGGCTGGATTGCATCCATCCGCGGAACAAGAACAGCTTCTTTTGATCCCCGCAACGCCTTCGATGGTTACCTCAGTTTCCTCACAGTCGTCAACCAAATCTCTACCTTGACGGTAGCCGGCTTGAATGGGAAATCCACATTTGCGCTCTACCCATGGACGGTTAACTGTTTTTAAAAATAAAAATACCGTTTATCAAAATCTTCCCATTTTTGTTTTCTGCTAACCGCCGTATTAATTATTGTTTTTCTACTTACATCGATTGTAACGGTCATTTTGCGTTCTGATTGGTGGGTTAATAAAGTTAATAACTTCTTTGAGACAGGTGGTGGGTGGTGCGTTAAGGACACGATCCCTGTACTCCTGATCTCCCCGATCCCGATCACCTCGCCAATAAGATGAAGACGAGGATGCCGTAGAACTTCCACAAGTTGTTAAATTCACATTAACGATGTAATCCTCCTCACATCCAACATCTTTCCAGGAATAGCAAACGTAGCAATCCGTACTTCCTACATAAAATAATGATCACAATTAAACTTAATAATTTGTAATACAAGCATGATCATAATCAACAGAGAGAAAAATATATTCCAAGAAATTTTAATTTTATCTTTCCTGGAAACAATTTTTTTTTTTGCAAAAAAAAAATAAAAGTCATGATGATCGATCACGAAAGCGGTGCATGATGCGATCAAAGCCATTTTTTATATGTATTTTTTTACCTGTCAATTCGACATAACAGCCACAAAGAAATGCGAGGCAGGCGGTGATATAAAATTGTGTTGTTTTCCCCATTTTTTTCCCTTTCTTTCCACTTGGGTTTCTATTATCGTATCTCCCTTTCTTCTTTCCTGTTCAACTCAATTTTAGCAAACTTTTTGTATATATTCTCTCTCCTCCTTCCAAATTGTTTCCAAACAGGCTTTTATTTCCACACTGTTTTTTTTTCACTTTAATAGGAAGCTGTAGAA
Organism: Coecobrya sp. COE2; assembly: GCA_027743765.1. Lineage (NCBI taxonomy): Eukaryota > Metazoa > Arthropoda > Collembola > Entomobryomorpha > Entomobryidae > Coecobrya > Coecobrya sp. COE2. The sequence continues at coordinate 27,267 of JAHZMV010006695.1, forward strand.
TGGCTCCTATTCACGTGGAAGCACACCAAAAAATCAGAAAAGAAACATGAGAACAACAATTAAAAATTATAACACAAGCATAGAGAGAGAGAGAGAGAGAGCATCGTAGTAAGGAGCAGCATTTCCTTCCAAACAAAAAACTAATCAATAAAACTATTATATTCATTTTTTTTCGTCCATCAAACAAAAAAAATACTCAGGCAAGGTATCACATTCTCTCATTTCCATTTCGTCACCCATCCAACCCATCGCACGCTTTTCCGTATGTGGTGGATGGAGTGAGCGTTATATTTTTTCGCAGTGTTTTTTTATAAACATTTCCAGAAGAATAACCACCTGGCGTGTGTTTATGAGTATACACACATGGAATTTTATAACCGTGTGTGTGTTCATTCCCTCCATATGACCCTCCATATATCCTGTCTGCATGAGTGTGTGCATGCAATCTGATGAATCGTCGTAGTAAAAAAAATGATATGCCCAACAAAAATAATAATAATAATAACGAATGTTCCAACGGGAACGCCGTTTTTTTTGTAGCTCTCCGACTGGTAAACAAAGCTTACCTAATTTAAAATGCAAACAGGGTCGCACACACAACAACGTCGCACTCTGTAATAGCGTGTTATTCTTCCAAATAATTCTCTATTCTCGTGTGTGGTGCTATTGACGGTTTTATAAAATGGCGATGATGAGGATTTCTGTATCGATTTCTTTCCTGGAAAAGTAACTCTTTTTTTGGCCTGGTATAGAAAGGTAGAAAGTTGGCGAGTTGTTCGTCAATACAAAAAAGATTGACTTTTTATAGAGGATTTCTGGAGTCCAGAACAGAGCACGATTCTGTTTAATAATCTATTCAGGTATGTAGTCAGTGAGCTACTATGAGAGAAGATTAAATGGAATTTTAATGATGAGCTTGTGTGTGTGTATGGTCATGGGTATTCACAGCACATATTATTCTACCACCACAAAACAAAGCGATTTATGTGTAAAAGAGCAGCGATAGCGTAAAAAAATATAGTTAACAAGGTGGTTTGTACATTAAAAGATTCTAGATCAAAATCATCACAAAAACAACCTCAAATGCATTAATTCATCCATAAACCAAAACAAGGATTATCTTTCCTTCTAAAATAAACTGAGTCTTCTTGAAATGATGAGAGAAGTTTGTAAAGTGTGCATACGTTTATGTATAATTTTTTGCGTATATATAGATGCACATGGCTTTTCTACTTTGTTACGCGAAAGTAAATATACACATACGTGAGCAATTATAAACTATATTTTTTACCTAGTAACCTAGCTAGTCACACAGGTAATGATAATGTAGAAGGATAGAATTAGTATGCTTGATTGAGTTGGTGGTGATATATGATATTATTTGAAGTATGCAAAAATATTCTCACAAGATAGCTTGTTCAATGGCCGTTGTAATTACAACCTCTGTATACATGCAAGGTAGGTATGTAAAGTAGGTAGGTAACGCTACAAATGTTAACGCGTAATAAGTGAAATCACACACCTTCACATGAATCCAAGTGACAAAGACAAGGACAATGAATGAATACAATTGACTATTATTTTTGTATCTAATTTGCATTAGTAATCAAATACGTGTTAAATACGCGTAATACATATAATGTTACTATTTACTAGAAACTTTTTTTATAAAAATAGTTACCAATCTTAATTTTACAAGTAAACTCACACACAAGTAAAAACTCTTTATCAACTTGTATTAACAAAACAACACACAATTGAAGATGCTGCTTATATTTAACTCACTCAACAAATTTTTTATTAAGCCACTGATTTGAATGTCCCTAAAAATCTTTCAATCTAAAACTCTGCTCTCCTTCATCATTATCAGCATCATTACTACCATTACTAATTTTTAAAGGAAAACGGTAAAAAATAATTATTTATAGCGGTGCTTACCTATTTACAGTTTTTATGCCTTAAGACAGCTAGGCAGTATGTATGGTATGCTACGAGCACTATAATCTCAATGATGATTCACTTGAACAAGCCAACTGACAATGCGAACAGAAAATCTTTCAAGAAAGATGATACATTGTCACACCACCACCAACAATCCTTCTCACTTTAATTTCTACTACGCAGCAATTATACTACTCTGCTACAGGAAATTATTTAAAACTTAACAACAAATTTAATAACAGTCAAGAAAACGATTATAATTACCATTGATATAGCCGTTAAAATAAATTTAATCGTTAAAAAATTTTTTTGCAAATGCCAACACAATCCCGACAACGTCGTATATTACGTGTGTAATTCTACCCTCCTACTATCCAACAATGTGTGTTCATGTGTGTAGTATTTCTTCCCATCTTTCATTGTTACCTTCTCCTTCACATTTGTACATTGTTAAAAAAACAAGGCGTTAAAGAGTCAAAATAGATTCCTTCACGTAATAATCCAATCCATACACAGAGAACATATCATGAGGGTATGTGGAGGAGAAAAAAAATCCTTAACTCTGTACGCATTACATAACCATCAAAAATGACTCACACTTTCAACCATGGCCATATATTGTTGTCTGCTGTCCTGTTGGTAATAATGTGGCAGGTATATGATCCTGAAAAATAAAGCTCATGGCTGTGTGGTGTGTATACATTTTTATGAGTGCATCTTGTTGAGTAACAAGTGGCTTCTATAGTAACAATGAACAGGTAAAAATTTTTTTTGACTGTTGAGTCGGTGAAGAATGCATAACAGGTTGGGATGCTATTATTTGTTGTGTGTGGTGACTATAGCAATACGTGTGTGTTTTGTGTGTATAATATGATACTCTGATGAATTATTTTATGTTATGATGCTGCATATTAATATAGAGCTTGGTAAGCTATTTTTTCAAGGACGCATTTCGTGAAACATGAATTAAATAATAATATGTAGTTGGGTTGAAGTAGTATTTTTCACTGTAGCAGCAGCACGACACAAAAGAGTGAGTGCTGAATAGTCGATCAGTCAGACAGAACGGATTACTTTTCTAGAGTGGAAAATTAAACGACTCGATTTGATTTCGTGTTTATATTAACAAAGCGTGATGCATGTCGGTTGTGTCATTGTTATAAATATTTACAGGGCAGAAATTATTGTAACGATAAAAATATTTATAGCGTGTGTGTTTGACTCAATTTTTGTGAGGGTCCAAATTATATGCATTTTAAATACCGAGATGGATAATAATTTGGTAGACATGCCGGCTATATATAAAAATTATAATTTTTAGGATGATGACATGGATTTTTAAGGTTAATCAAGGTGAAGGTGCTTGCATAAGTTATAGCACGCTTCTGTAATCATAATAATAAATGCGTAGTTTAGTAGTCATTCAAAAGTACTTAAAAGTTTTGGTACAAAAAAACGGAACCATTTCTCCTATAAAATGAGTCATGATGACACAAAGGGAGTTGAAGAGGAATTTCCTAGTTTGCTTTTTTTTATGTTTTGTAAACACTCTATCGTTGCGTTGTATTCTGTAGATTAGCTTTTGTTCGTGAGTCATCACATCATCATTAATTATTTCATGGCTGCTTGACTTTTTAAGTGAGAACTCTCTCGAGAAAAGAAGAAGCAAGGTCACTTTGAAGAAAGTTGCTTTAAATATTAACATTTTTCTATCCTGTTGGGTAACCTCAAAAGAAAAATTAACTCTGAACACACACAGGTAATCTTAAGATTCGCACAATACCCCAGAGCTATCACTCAAGGATCAATTCTCCCCAAAAATAAATAATCTAGATCTCTATAGACATTCCAGCGATTATTGTAATTTTTTTCCAGAGAGAGCTTAAAGAAAATAAGACCAAAAAGGGTTAATTGTAATTCCCTGCCTAAAGCATTATGACAAGTTATAATACTCTTTATTTTGTATAAAGAGATAATAAGATGGGATGAGAGTAGCACCCGAGATTACAGGTAAAAAAATGGAAGAAGCTCTCTTTGGAAACCTTTTTTTTGGGAAAGCAGAAGATAGCTTTGATCTCTCGAACAAGAAGGATAATATAGTCTACCATTCCATCTTATTCATCATCTTTTTTACACAAGAAGCCTATCAGCAACATCCCAATTCAATTTATTAAGCCTATCAACTTCCTTTTTTTATTTATTTACATAGCAACTTTTTTTTGGGATGGAAAGAGATCAAGTGAAATGTAATCAGCTTCCGGTGGCATTATTAGAGTTATCTATCACATCGTCAGGCAAATGTTGTTCCTCAAGAAGGTAGAATGCCTTTACGGTTTAAAAGTGTAAAAGATGATAAGATGATGATGAGCAGCTTATTAAATTGAAAGGAAGGATATATATTTTGAAGATCCATAGAGAATATTATTAGGTAACTTATCTGAGGATAAAAAATAATAATATTGTTACAATTTTTATTTCAGGTAGGTAATAAGGGAAAGTAAAGAAGCTTTTAAGTAAAAAATATAGAAAGATTAGCTGGTTTACAGATTAGGTTTTTTATGGCAATTATGTAATTCCTTTATGGTAGTTTAGATTTTATTTATAAGAAGAGGGTTCTTAAATAGTAATAGGACTTAAATATTTTGGAAGTAATAATCTTAGTAACATTTGGGCGGTAGATTTTAAAACTGGTTTTTATTTAAAACTAAAATTCTCTGTTGATGCTGCTGTTTGACAGTCTTTACGGTAATAACAATTAACTTATAGCATACATTTCTATGAAGATGAAGGAGGTAGGTTTTGTAAGTATTTATTTTTACATTTTCCGCAAGTTTCTCCCATTTCCACAATTTCATTAGCTTATATTTTTGTATAATTTTTATATCGATGACTATAGAAGAAAACATGAATTTAAAGTTACAAGGATAAATTAAGTTAGAATAGTAAACGTACAGAGAAAAATGATACCATTTGACAGCTAACCGCTAGATTCATTGAGTACAAGATGTTATAATTTGACTCTATTCAGTTGAGTAAATATTGTGCGATAAACTGGTACATAATTGGGTTTACAGTTGGTTACAATGTACGTTAACATAATTATAAATTAAAGATGTAGCTTTGTAATGTATCCATCATGATATTACACTCTCGAAAGTTTAAAGATTTTCTTCTTTTTTTACAAATTTACTATCGACTAGTATACATGCAATTTACACACCGGGCGATTTTTTTAGAAACTTATTTATAGCGGTATTAAGACTAAAGATGACCTTTTCTGCTACTTGACTGCATCATTTTTGTGATCTTTACTAGCTCCAAAGATTACGCCACCTAAAATTGCAACAATGGTGAACCCCTGAGCTCCAATTCTTGCCCGCATCATCATCTGCGAGTCCCTCCCACGACCTTGACGGAAGCACCATAATCCGTAGCTCAAAGCACAAAGAGTAGCAAAAGCACCTGTGAAAGATAACCAGTTATTATATAATTAACATAACATCCAAATTAACTTCACATGTTATCTAGTTTAGGATAAAAATTCTTTTAAACTTGAATAACCACACTTACCAATTGGAACTAACGGATTCTCCTTAATTTTCCGAAACAACTTGGACCCAGGCGCTTCAGCGTAAGCAGCAGGACCCAAAGTCTCCTCTCTGAACCGAAGCCACTCCAACTCGGATGTAATATTAGGCTCCGCTGGCTTGGTTGATTTAGCAGCCGCCGCTTGTCCACCACCGGAAGCCATCACTCTGTCAAAACAAAAAAATTAAAACAAAACCACAATTAATTAACCATTTACATCCAACCTTATCATCACCCACCTTTCTAATTAAATACACCAACACTAACTACTCCCATTAAACTATTTATCCCAAAATCAACAATCTCCAAACAAAAAATCACCAACACAATTAACTCACCTGAATCTTTCCGAAGTTAATGATAATGATAACACACAAACTATTTATGTAATTCTCTCACTAACTTATTAACAACTGTACAGTCTCCTCTAAAAATTTTACACGAGTCTTGCTGGTGTCATCCCAACAGTTAGCTAATTGTTGGGAAAAGATAAGACACGAGTTGACAACAATTCACTTTGGCCAGTAGATTCACTGCTGCTGTTGTTGATGTTACAGGCGAGAGCTCTGGTGTGGCGGTCCTCTCGTCACATGATTTCCACTCCACACACTCAACTCAACAAAGTAGGTATACAAGAAGGAAGCGTATCGTTGTTACTCGGATGAAACTTTTCATGCGACTTGAATAGGTAAAGAGACTAAAGTTTATCATTTTAAGCTTGCTCAATTAATTAATCAATAGTTAGCTGCTTCAATAGTTAAATATTAACCAGAGCAGTTAAGCAAAGCAGCGTTAACACGCCAGTTAACACATTAGATCTTAAGTGTTAACAAGCGTGTTAACACATAAAGTCGTATTGTTTAATAATGTCATTTTATAATTAACATTATAAGTTGGATAATAATAAATGATGTACTATAATAGTACTACTATTGTAACAAGTTGATTGTTGACGAGTGAGTGAATAGAATATTAGGCGCTTTTCCAAGCAGATGTATATTATGCATACCTACATACATATTAAGGTGTAATTTTAATGAATCCAGACATCTTTTTCACCAAATTGACCAATTTTCTAGCGTTGTCATAGCAGACTAAAAACTTCAACAAATGCATAATTTGATTTTTATCTGCGGAATAGACCAATTCAGTGATCATTTGATAATCCAACCAGTCATCTTGTACTTTTGCCCTCTTGTCAATTGAACCTGAGGGAAAAGAGTAAACGAAACAAAGACTCCTGACCTTATATACTTTTTCTATTGTGTGTAGTAAGGCAAGTAATTATAAATAAGATGATAATTTTCTGTATAGATTATAGATAATTTTACATAAAATGACGATTTGTTGGGTTGGCGTATGTTGGTGAGCGGTGTGTCGGCTCTGTACAAAAAATAAAATGCTTGTTTGTAGTAAAACCAAGCGAAGTGAAAGAGTTTTTAAGGGAAACAAACACCGGCTCTACACATATTTCCTTCAATCATCTTTTAGTTTTTGTCGTTGTTGTTGGTAGTCTTACAAAAGTAAAATCTGTTAATCCTTTTATATTTATCCATGTAAGCAGACAGTAATCCTATTGTGATGATGAGTCTTGACAGTAAATACCGATATTATCCTTTTTTTTCTGTGGCACACAGACCAGAGCCGAAATA
>JAHZMV010006696.1:0-10891 GCA_027743765.1 Coecobrya sp. COE2
TCATTCTTTTCAATTTTTACTTCAAGAACGCACTACATTCAAATAACTATACTTACATCACGTATATAATATGCGCTTTCACAGTTCAGATATACAGAGTGCATGAAAACTAGCTAAATGATTTGCATCTATGCAGCATATCATATTCTCAAAGTATTATTTTTTTTCATTTCTTAGGTATGTACTGTATTAGTATGAATTTATATAGGTATACATTTATTTGGTAATATTTAACCATTATGAAACCCATGTTATTGATTCTACATTGGATCTTCACGGTTTCATTCTAAACGGTTTTCGGAAATCAGAAAGCAAAAAAAATGCAGCAAAAGCAAATCAGGTTTTTATGTAGTCGCGCTAAAGATGGCTATAAAAGATGATTTATGCCTTTTTCACTTGTACTAAACTCTGAATATTGCATTTTTAATCTTGGGTAATCATTTTACAGAATTAAGTTAATTTTAGTCTACTTTGCCCTACATTAAGGCTTTCGCTATTCAGTATTTATGCAACGGAAAAAGTCCCGGGTTGAAGTGGCCTAAAAGTAATAGACTCGCATAATATGACAATAATTACAATCGTCGAATTCCAATGGAAGAAATTTGAAAGGGCTTTTGTCGTTACTTTAAGATAGGTAAAGCATTCAAAAAATCGTTTATGAGGTCGATATTTTACTTCTGGTTTACTGTTTCGAAGGGATCAAATTCCAATTTCTGCTTTCTTGGTATGCCCCAAAGGTAATAGCATTTTTGCTTAAGGGCAATCAAACAGTTGCCAAAATTTTTACAGATAGTCTGTGTCTTGATTGATGTTTTAAGTTTCAAATAACACCAAACGGTAGATTATCTACCAAAACATAATTAATACTAGTGTTACATCGTTCGTCGAAGATGCAATAATAACAATACCACCTCCTCCACAGGGGCGTGAAATATATATCAACGCCTGCTTCCGTTTGTTTTACTAGTTCACCATACATTTTGGCGTCCTGTAAAAAACCTGCTTTTCCTGGGATACACTTTTTTATTCTTCCGCCTCGAAACCTACATTTCTATTTCTAACGCGCTTTTTACTTACTCTCTGGTCAACACAAGGAGCTATATAAAAATGCGTGTGTATTTATAATCATAAAAATTGTACTTCTCTTCTACATTTCAAATGCTTTACTTCATCATTTCAATATTTTATTTTTCAAGTTGTCTTTTAATTCATTTGTGAAATGCATTAATGCTTGTATTAAACCTTCTGATTTTTATGATAAAATATTGGATATAGGTATGTGACTAAAATGGCGAAGATAACACACTTTGCTTATGGGCCCATGGGGAATCACTTGACGAAAAATAAGAATCGCCATCATATGAATGATAACTCATGTTTAAAGGCGGAAAGGAATATGATATTGACCTTTCCGTTAGACGTAAAACGTAAGGAAGAATAAATGGTTCACGGTATAGGGATAGAGCTTTTTAATACGAGCCATAGTCCGTGCTTTTCCCCGCCTCGCAAATAGAAACAATTTAAGCTAGTTTGTTGTAGCACGAGAACGTGCATCCATGCAAATCTTTACGGTGTCCAAAATTATCTCTGTAATCTACACTCTGTGTACCTAACCACCTAGGTTTGCAACAACCTTTATGATCAGTGTCAGAAAATTGTTAGGGTAGCATGACATAATATATTCGCACGACATCGTAACCTATGAGCATAATGCACAACAAGTAAAGTACCAATATCAAAAAGGATCACAATTCCTGCTCATTGTCAGTGTCAGTAAAAGAGCTGAAATGTATGATACAGACAGACAAAAAATGGGGAAAGTCATATAAAAATGTACACATGTTTTATTTACGTTATTTGTAGTTTGCATATTATATCATAGCGTACCCTAGAAAATTGCTACAATCATTATAATAAGCACCAAAAAAGTTGTTCTATGATTACTATAAGACATTTATAAGTCTGCATATTTCAAAGTTGTAGCTACGCATCCTCATGCTATTGTTGAGGTTAAGATTTAACCAAGTTCGGTATTGTTTAGATATGATGTGGAGAAATTGCTGTTTTCTTTTTTTGGGGAATATGATGTAATTTTGTAAGTACTTACAATTTGAATCTCTGGCATATCTCAATTTTTTGAGCACTGTAAATACGCTCGCAAGAAGGCTATTAGCTGCACGTGTATGTATATAACCATTTTTAGAACGAATGTGATGTTTTGATCTGATGGATGATACGTGTCTTCATGATATATATTACTTAGCTCGTATTTACTAAGAACAAAACATTATATCTTAAATCGTGCTCATATCTCGACAAAATAGTACTACAAACTCCGAGAAAGATTTTAATGGTTTTTGCTACATTGTATGTACTTGAAATATCGAGATAAAACGATTAGCCAATGAATAGATTATGTGTTTGTCAGTCTGTCTGTGTGCACACAAATATTTTGACAATATAATAATCTCCTTCACCTATTTCGTTGTCGCATGATCGGGTTAAGGGCAGAAATTAGATTCCTTATAGCCAAATCATGAAATTACACATTTCTCAAGACGAACATAAGTTTTCAATATTATAAGTGTAAATTGTAGTACACAGCATTTGTGGCAATTATATTTTAAACTGCAAAGTATAACAAGACTCGGTTATTACGTTATGTCTGATACATCCACCTGGGGAGTAAAATGGTTTAATGATAAGCTCGCTAGCATTTTATATCTTGTTTGATTTTCAATGTTATTTATCGGTTTAACTTATAACAATAGTACATGTTACTGTTTATCAAAGTTTCGCAAAAATTCCAACCGCAGGATTAGCAATATTCTAAAGCGGTGACCATTATAAATGCATATTCTGTAAATCGGTTGCTTTGAACGGACGCTTGAAGCTATATACGATATATTACATGTATACAAATATGTTTATACAGAACCATAATATCTAATATTGAACTCTGAACTCAAATGAATGAAAAAAGTATTATTCATATATCCCCTGCTGCGTGCTCATTGTTTACGATGCGATGAAAAAACTATAACGCATCGCATAACATTTCTAACAATTTTGCTATCACTGACTCATCTTATTCTTCAGTTTATTTATTACTATTATTTATTATTTTGACAGCAAATTCATAGATAGATGGTATTACTACGTACGTAAATACGAAATTCATATTTTTAAATGTAGGGTTGAAGCTGTTTTACTTTAGCAATGAGAAACGCTTCACTTTAAATGCTTTTGCTCATTTGAAAATAACTGCAACTGAAAAGTTAGACATTCGTTTTGTTTACTGCAACAGTGGTGGTAGCTGTAACGATATTAAAGAAAATTTACACGTACGGTACACTTTCAAAGACTAGTAAATAGGTACACGTTTACGTGTAGGATTTATCTGCAGGAAAAATTCAATTTACAGTCATAAACTAAGGGGAAAACTTCCGTTGTTTTGTTAGTGTTAGTCTAATTTTTACCTGAAGCAATGAATGTTGTGAAGACGGTGAGAATACAGGAGCACCTGAATTGTAAGACAACAATCCATTTTTCGTGGGACACTGAGTAAGCGCTTTACTGGCTTTACAAATACGTTTCCCCACAAAATGCTTGTTTAACTAAACTACGAGGGTTTCAGACTACATTTTTATTTTTTTAAACATGCAGCAAAAAATATCTTAAGCAAGGACTGCCAATCCACATTTTATCAATATTACAAGTAGCAATGATTTTTCGATGTTTTGATTTCTATCCAGTCTACCCGTATAATACAATTGATTTTAAAGGGGCTCGTTTGGCGTACTCCCGCAAGATTGTGGAGATTATTTTGTTTATACCTACAACCTGGTTGTAAGTATTCCTGTGTTTGTTTGTATTCCAATTTTATGCAGCCAACATCGTGATTTATAGTTTTAACGATTACATGTAGCATTATGCATTCAACTACATGATCTGTTATGTGATAGATAGTAATTTACTCTTTATCAAACAGTAAACCAATATTAGATAATAATATATGTAACAAATAAAATATTTTATGTGAGTTCGGGCATCTTTAAGTAGGTAATATGATTCCTTGTAGAGTAAATTATTGACAATAAAACACTGAACTAATTCTCAAGTGTATAATTTCATTTTTGATGGACCTGAAAAAATTAAATGGTCGGATGGGGTATTGTGAGACGGATTGCTTCCTTTGCATTTCAGATATATTTGCAAAATATTAGTAGCTTTAAGCATGCTAAATCTCTAAATTGCCATAATAAAAATATCTTATATTTTAGCAACATTTCTGCATTATTTTTAAGGACACAAAACAGAATGATTTAAGTCGAAGTATAAAAGTTTGCAAATTGTTTTTGGCATTCAAGGCGAAGTAAAAACTTGCAAATGCATCTAAATATTTGCATTAATATACCAATTAACATTTATAGTGTATGAAGAACATAATAAAATGAATAGGTCAATAAGGAATCTAATCAATTTCTGAGAAGTATGCAACAATTTTAACTCGAAAGTTAGGAAATAACTACTGACCGATCACGTAATTGTTATTTAATTCCATTGTAAAACCCCAAAATAAAACAAGTGGGAACTTTGCCACTTTGGGTTCAAACGTGTTATGATTCTTATCGTCAACTAATAGGCATAGTGAGAGCAATTATAACAAGTACTCTTTTTAGTAGATCATATTTCAGTATTGGGTTTAAGAACTAGATTCGGTGCCTGAGATTTAGAAATAAATGCTTCAGTGACTATGCGTACACTGCATGTAACACCGGCCGCGTAATCTTGGTACTACAAAATGTTTGATATTGTGGAAGGACTGGTAAATTTCATGTAATAATATCGATTGAAAATCGCAACTTGAAGAATTATGATTTTGAAAATGAAAAAGTGGTATTCATGGTACACCTTATACAAGTACTATTTAAAATGTTCAATTCAGTGAACTTTACTCGTTTATAACTTGTTTGATTAGTGACTGACTATATAAGCTAGCGTTAAAAACTATGCTCCAATTTTGTAGCAATAAAAATATTAATTCAATAGTAATTCACTGTAAAAACATAATAAACTAACATTTTGTCCCTTTTTGAAAAGAGAATCTTGAAATAAATTTTTTATTGAAATCATGATAGATAATTGAAATTTGGTACGATCTATAGTAAGTACCCATAACATCGTTATCCCAGTATGTAAAATTCTTTCCCTACCTTACGTTGAAAAATTGGAGCATTAAACTTCAAAGGCTCCCTTAGGCACATTATTTATGATTAGGTATTTGCATTCATGAAATTGAGCACTGATAATTTTAATGGGTTTCTTGTATTTTTTAGGTTGACGACTCCTGTCTTGTGCTGTGCTAGAGTTTGCAACTACAATCTTGTTGGTTCATCTTCCGCATTTCTTGGTTAACCCAGAAGCATAATATCCCATAACCTTGAGAAGGGATTGTTATGAAATTCTACATTTGCCATAAAGATGCAATAGTTGGGCTAGAGACCTTTCACCCCAATCACACGACTGGTACAGATTTTGATGTCTCAAGCAACAACTTGAACAACATTGAAGAAAACTCATTTCGACTGTGAACACTTGAGGTAATATCAAAGGATCCCCAGCAAACACCGCTCAACCTTGGGTCGGTAACATGCAATTGGTTACGTGAGTTTCAAATTTTGCAGTTCTCCATCTTTACAATACAGATGCATTTTACATATGTAATTTATACCTTTAAAATATTTCATTGTTATTATTCATCACATTGTTGAAGAAGGATGAGTTCCATTAACTCTATTCACGAAGGGCTGGTCTAATACCACTACCGGGTACCAAAGGAATTTGAACGGTCGCCTGTGATCCAGACGCTTTTCTCAGGCTCAAGTATAAACTCAACCGTCAAGTGGCACCTAGGTGCACTGATTATTCAATTATCTATACTGTCTTTTTATTGAATTGAAGTGGAAGACACCACAGCATGGCTCAATCATCATCGAGATAATGATTTTTTGTAACTAGATTACCTGCCTTCACGCCTTGCCAAAAAGTCATCATCACTTCAATCCAACTTCATTATCTTATTACTTGCCACTCACCACATAATCGAGTCTTGTGGAGAACAATACTGGTAACAGTTCGGTGTAGCTGTTTTGTCTCATTTACACCCAAGACAGAAGGCATTTCTTTGTTCGCCCAAAAAGCTGGCTCCTCCGAGGCTACACACAATTTAACAGCATGAAGACATGTAATTCAAGTAGAGTGATTTACCATAATCATCACTACCACCATCAGCAACAACACATCATTAGAAACGTGCCAACAAGATTGGAAGAAGAAACAGAAAATTCCTCTACAACAACAACCACAGTTACGGGAAGAAAAGGAGAGGGATGCCGTACTAGCAGTAATCATACCACTACCACATTACGACTCAAAAAACTTCCTCTGATAGTACAGGTGAGACTTGAGACAATTACCCATACATTTACTGAATGATTGCATCCAAAAAAAATCCTTCGTATAGAGAGAATTGTTCAAGACATGATTGAGACCAAATGAAAGAAAATGACAACATGCTAGTACCGTTTTCCAACAAAACGAAAAGTATTCACATTTTACTGCGGCATCATTTATTGTACTTTTTTTACCAAGCTCTTCCCACATTTCATTTTCTGTTCAATACGCCAACGAAAGCTGTGGTAATCACCATTAATCAGCCGTTTAGTTATAGAGCTTAGTAGTTTTTTTGGCAGTGAAAGTATTAAACAATACGGAACACGATTTAACAATAACAAGATAAAAGCCAAAAGACATTCGAGTCTACACGGAACATGAATCGTAAAACTCAATGTGGAAAAAATATATGTACTTATTTCTACTTAATCTAACGGGGAATAAAGCATATACACCGAATGGTCATTGGAGAAAGGGAGCTGATTGCTTGCATGGAGGATAAAATTTACAGTTAGTAATCTGTATTGTCTGTGAGTTTTAATGAGCATCTGTCGCTAATTTCTTAGAATGAATTCGTGATTTCTCACACACAAGACAAACAATAGTGTTAGCTACAATTTGCAGCTTGTTCAATTACAACTATCTTTTCAACTGCAGTCCAATTTGCATGTGACTTTCTGCATACCTGCTAAACCCATGCAAACTACTACGAGTAGTTAAAATTTCGTTTTGAAACCACTTGTATTTATGTTTGAATAGAATACACTGTAATTTAGCCTCGTATAATTTCCCAGGCTAAATAACCTTAAATACTTTCCGTTTCCAATTTTCTTCCTTGTTTACGGTAGTGCATAGCCATGCATAGCGTACTGTATGAGATGGATTAAAATCAGCTATGTCTCTAGTATATTTGAACCCGAATTTACGTGACAGCATAGCAAAAAATTTCTACATGCATAAAATGTTTGTATTGCATAGAGATAATCTGCGAGACTGTTATTGCTGCAACAGAATTGTCGGGGCATAAAATACATAATCAATTAAAACAAATTGAACAGAACTGATATGGATAGAAAATATATTTATTTGGTACATTAATGGCATAAATTCATCCTGTGTAATGATTGAAAGTAAAGTGATGAAGAGAAGTCTTGTAAAGAATGCTGTGACTATGTAATTTCATTTATAATTTTATAAAGACATTGTACTACTGGAATAAATCATTGTAAACTGATTCCAGCTACCTGTATTAGTACTCAGTTAAATATAATTTTTCTTTCATTTTTTGCAGAGTTTTATTTTCTGCCTTATTTTAAGTTCGTCGTTACATCAGACGAGTGGATCTCACCTTCCAACCAGTTACCTTGTACAAAAAGCAAATAGCAATAATAGTTCTAATGAATACCAATTCACGATAAATAGTGAAGCCCAAGCCAGCCCAAACGAAGTGTCCGGTACAACAATTAATGAAAGAAGTACTACCACAACTGCTGCACTATCAGCGGAAGCAACAACGTCAACAGTTATAACATCCGAAGCAATCCCGCAAGCAAAGGTTGTCGAAGGTAGTCAGGAAGCTTTAACCCCAAGTTTGAATGATGGGCTGTCAACTACTGATACAGCCGATGTGTCCACTTCTGCGCCACCTACTTCAACATATTCAACGACACCTTCCACGAAATCTACTACACCATCTTTACTAACCAATTCCTACGAGGATAATCTTGACTCAAATGCAAACTACATCAGTGAGCATGACCATTACGATGAGTATGCGATTTTGAAGGCAGCTTTGGAGAAAGAGCGGAGTGTTGAAGAAACAAACCCATCTTTGTCTATAAAATCTGAAAGGCATCCTTACTTACTGCAGGCTGCAGATGGCCGAAAATATGCTTGTATGATTTGCTTCTAATAATTGATTCTTTTTTCGTATACCTATAAATACATGAAATTGTGAGGGGATTTAATTGAATACACATTGTATTATTTTTACATGTAACTTGTCATTGGGAATGGTTTAGCAATTGAAGCTTTATGCGATGATCGTCATATGACCATTTATGGTCATTTCGACGAAATTTTCAAGGGACGGATATATGCACTCGGATACTCTGATGAAAATGAATGTGGAGCCAGTAACGCCAAGGAACATTCACACAACATCACTTTTGCTTTACCATTGGGAAGTTGCGGAGTTCAAATGTTGACCATTGATGATGTAATGTGGCATTTATACTTATGGTCTTTAAAGAAATGATTGTCAGTTGTATTATTCGTAACAATGAGACTAATTAAATACACATCCCTTTGATACTGTAGAATTTGGAAAATGATTTACGACACGAGGTCACCTTGTATATTCAGTATTCAGCATTTTTACAACAAATTGTAGATGAAAAAATTTCTGTGAGCTGCACAGAAATTAAAAAATCTCCAGTTGAAGAATTCTTATCAAGGCAAGATGGTCCATTTTAACTACTTTTGCTTACTGTATTTCCTATTATTTGGTATCTAAAATATTTATTTTAAATATCTTTAGTAATGAGGAAGTAGTCGTTTCCAACCGTCAAGGAAGACGGATGGGAAATTTAGGTGATTCCACCAGTAAGTATGGTTCAACAAAAATATCATCAAGAATTGGTGAATCATGGATGGAAATATTAGCAGGAAAAGACCCTTCTCCGAAATCTAGAAAATTATCTCCTGTATCAGTGGGCGAGGACGTTACATTAGTAATTTCGACCAAAGTTCTCCGTAAGACATTTTCAATTTGCTATAAAATAATATATTTGTCAGGTTAGTATAAAATCAAAACTTTCTCAAAACGAATTTATGCTTTATTTGAAACATCCTACACTTTAGGCGGATATGACGCGAGAATTGTCAATTGCTCGGCACACGATGGCTCACGAACTGGAGCTGTCGATGGAAGTCGAGCACAGCAAATTCTAGACTCTGCCGGGTGCTCGCTTGATCGAAGCCTTGTGCCAAATTTACGGCGAAGGAGGTTACCGATAGAATCTAGGAACCGACTCATTACCTTGCATTTTGCTACTTTCCCTGCTTTCAAGTTCCCAGAGAGGGATCACTTGCACATCAAATGTGCTGTGGCATATTGCCAAGGCCCTTGTCCACAAGAGCCTTGCGATAGCGTCTTGAACCATTTTGGATCGTGGAGAGATAAGTATGGAAGAATCGCAGACGTACTAATTGACTCTACGGAAGTTGTCAATTCTGTGGAAGTAATTGCACCTGAATTGGATGACCTTGGGCGTAATAACATTTTCACTACATTTGGAAAGAAATTAAAAGTTTTATTGAAGCATGCATTTTATAATGATCGCCTGCTATGATAAATCGTGTCTTAAATAGGTGGACATTATGAAAGACAGTCATCACTCTCATCAGGATCATACTCATCCCTTTCAAGTGGAAACACTGTAAATCCCGCATCTCCAGCCGAGATAAGTGGTCGACAGTTTTCTTCGGACCAATCCTCTTCATACAGTTCGTACTCGAGTAATAACGGAGGGTCTAGTTCAGGCACGCCTTCTGCTGCAGCTTCTGCTGGTCAATCGATGTTTAGCAATAGTCAAGGTTCATTACATCAAATGAGCCCCAGTAGCGATATGCTTGGACCAGTTGGAAGCAGTGTTTGTGTTTCCCCTGGAACTGTAATACTTGCCCTTGTAATCTTAGGCGTTGTACTAGTTATTTCAGCAACAGCAACCTTATGGTTTGCCCTTAAACGCTCGGAAGCGAAAAAATACAGACATGTTAAACATTCACCATTTCAACATGGTCCTCAACCTTATTATAGATTTTCGCACTGGTAAATCTGGCCTAACTCTTCAATTTTTTTTTAAATTTCACGTTATTAGCATTGAAAATAAACGGTAATTTTCGCTCATTTAGTTCAGCATGTTGAGGTAACAAATGAAATTGACAGCCCCGATAATAATGAAATTACCATATTAGTACCTGTTCCTATAATGTATATAGATAGAATGATGTACCTGTTGAAATAGGGTGATGACTAGTAGCAGTATAATAATTTGATAAGTAGTCTAAATCCACTATTGTTCATTAATAGTTTAATTTTATTTATTTAGATCATGAACAGTATATCAGTATATATATTTCCTGTTAAACCTATAATTGAAATTTTGATGAATGCGTGCATGTATATACTTTTATTAATTGTTTAATATGGATAATGTGGAATACGGCGAAAATAAATTGTGCAAACATAACAAGAGATTGTTGGTATTGGAAAATCAAAACATGATGGATTATACCATTAACTGAACGAATGCAATATTGGTATTGGGTCGTTTCTTTTTCCAACATTAAGTACATCAAGGAATCTGTATTTGGTAGCATTAAAGAAAAATGTTTTTGTTTATACGTATGTATATAATGTACTGAAAATCAG
>JAHZMV010006697.1:0-56591 GCA_027743765.1 Coecobrya sp. COE2
TGTTGAGACACCACAAAGGCTACCCGCACAACGTAGTGACTCCGTTCCCAGTTAAAAAATGAAAGTATACTATTGATTCGTTAACAGTTTAAGATGCCAAATAATTAGTTTATTAACTACAAAATGTTAAATCTGTTTTATATCTCAAATCTAATTTATTTTACTCAATAAGGTCAGCACTTTTTAAATCGAAACTTTATTTTTCTCTAACAATTAAAAATTCTCTGCTCTTTCTTGTCTCTCACACACCAACTCTCGAATAGACAGACAGACCAACAAAATGCAATGAAAATCCAAACCGCACAGAATTTTATAACTCCCACATTATCAACGCGCATCAAAACAATGAACATATCAATGACAAAATATCTTACATACTTTTAAATCCGTAACACAATGGGAACAACATATTATGTACCTATGTATTCTGGTACACTGATTACTTCAAAGTCAGTCGGGGGAAAGAAACCAGAGTCGCTTTTCAGTTATAACATAGGTACATACACACATACCGTGTCACCAGTCACCAGACCAGACAAAAAGGAAGGAAGCTTGAAAGAAAAAAAATGGCAGGAGAAAAAGGAGCCTCCAGCAAAAATAACGAACTGTGCTACAGTTAATGAATGCTAGGCAACGGAGCCATGCATTGTCTATTAGGTTTACAATTTTTTCATGACTTCAAGTACGAATACTATTACCCATATACTAGAGTCATGTAAAACACAAGAAAGATGAAACTTTTAGTTGAGTCCGCCATTTGGAGTGATAGCTCCAACAAAAACCACAAGTCAAAAATATTCCCTTTGTTCCTCATGAAAAACTGTAACAAAAAGAAGCACAAATAAATAATCATTTCTAACATACATGGCCGCATCCCACTCCCAAATTGCAGTTTCTCTCCACTTATTTATTTCATATTTAATTCCTTCCATTTTGGAACAAGCCATTAGACTCTTTAAAAATAAACGATCTTCTCAAATGTCTATGTTTTAGCAGGTTACAAAAAAAGTATTAAGAGATATTAACGAAGCTCTAAGTGGAAAAATAACAGAGAAGCATATGGGCAACTATACTTTCAAAAATAAGCAAAAGATAAAGACAAACATACACACACACGCACTGGCAGAGATGGGAAGAGAGGGAAAAGCTTGGAAAGACCCGGAATAATCACATGGCACCATATCACCATCACTGCCTCTATATAACTACCCGAATTGGTCTGAAGAGCAAGACAAAAACCATGATAGTCCACTGCCACCATATAGTCATCCTCGGCAGAAAAAAATGCCCAAGTTTCTCAAGTAGTATAACAGTCAGCAAAAAAGTAAAAAACAAGTTAGAAAGTATAAAAAAAAGTACCATAGACAAACCGGGGAGAATGGGAGAGAGAGCGAGCGAATGTGATTACGTGATCACTGGCAGTAGAGAAGTAGCAGTTGTAATTGTAGAAGTCCTCGTCGTCCTCGTTGTCGTATGTATCTACAATATATTATTACTTATATACTTTTTCATGATCCAAGAGGCAAGAAAAAGAGTAAGAGGAAAATTGGTCGTTGTGTATGTATTTAAATATCTTATGTGTGTAAGGAATTGATAGAGAAGAATAGAGTAGTAAAAAACATGTGCTGTTTCTGGTGCCACCATTCCACTATTTTCTCCTACTGCTTATATTTAGCATCGCCGCCACCACCACCGCCATGCATACTCTACCACCACCGCCGCGATGAGAAAATAGTTCTATGTATTTCTATGAGTATACCAGCAGCAGCAGGGCCAGCAGAAGCAGCAGCAGTAGTTTCAAGTTTGAACTTCCATGTGCGATGATGATAATGCTAATCTAGAGAATGTGACGTCAATCCGAGAAAGACGGCATTTTGCTTGGCTGTAGAGAAGTAGTGAGTATATATAATATGGAGTGGCGGTGGTTGTTGGTGGTGGTGTGCTCCAAAAAGACCACTTTACTTCCTCTAATAAGAATAGTTGTTGTAGGGGAATGAATACAGCGTGCTCGGATATTTGATGGAATGTCGAAATACGGGAAAGCAATGTTGCTAAAGATTATTTGGACAAATGGAAAGCAAAGGAGAAAGTTGGGTTGGAAAATGAATTTATTGGATTCTAGTCATATTGTCGCTGATTTTTCTATGTCTACTTGTAGCATATTTATTAAGAGCCACATATAATTTTCTGCCTTGGCTTAATACTCAACAGAGTTACTTTGATAATTTTGTGTAATATTTTGCATTCCGTACACTCGTGTTACAGAAGCACATATGTACATATCGTCTTTTCGTAACAATTAGACGAATTGTCTTACAATTTGACCATGTTTCCTTTCGGCTAAAAATATTTGGCGTAGTCGTCGTAAAACCAAACGCAGCACTTCTCTTCACAGCAGCACCACCAGCATATATATACCAGTAACAGCAGTAGTATGTAGCAAACAGCGTCGTCATCGTCTTCTAACGTCCTCACGCCATTATGTATTTTTCTTTCTCTTGTGCTCTCTCTCTCCACTGCCTAGTGTCTGCTTTGCTACTACTCTTCTTCCACCAGCAGCAGACAGAAAGGACTCGGCATTTTTGGAAGCTAAACTGAACATTCTGCACAAAATCCTTCCATTTTCTGTCGTCGTTCAATTGTATTCTCTACGCTCTTATGCTCTCTTTCTCCCTCTCTCTTTTCTCTCTTTTAGATAGATTTTTCCAGCTTTGGTTCAATTCAATGTGTTTGTACCCAAAACCTAGGGACAAGACTAAACGTTAATGAAATCAGTATTACCATATTACCCAGACGTTTATTATTATTACACGGGAGGTGTACCAGCAGCTCTTTTCTCCTCTAGTATGCTTTTTAGACTATGCTCTTTCCCATTTATTTTTCACTTTTGCCTTACCTCCCACAACTCCACATGTTCAGGAGAGAGAAAGGTTCATGGGAGAAAGAAATGTGCGCAAACAGCCTGCCTTTGTGCAAGAGAAGCATTATTTGTAGTTGTGTGTGCAGGTTTCATTGTATACGGTGGAACTATGGAATCTACTCCTTGTCAGTAAGAGTTACTTGTCCTTTAGGTTACTACACTTTTTTCTTGTCTTTTTGAACTAGAGAGCTGCATGATAGCAATTACCGGTTTTCTTTTAAACCTTTTGTTACTCATCTCATCTCCACACAGAGGGAGTAAATGCATGTGTGGGCTTCCTATGTAGAGATATTTTAATGGGATAATAGTATAGAATATAAATTTATAATGACCACATCTCATTAATTTTGGTCTTGTTGAAGTTTGAAGAGTTTGACGAAAATAGACGACGCTTTTGACAAAATTTACATACATCATGTGTGTGTGTGGAGGTGTACACGTTAAATTGCATATTATACTCGTATCGTAATTCTTGTCTGTCTGTGTGTCTGGAAGAATCTGTGGGAGGAAATAATGAATAGTTTTCATACAAGATTTATTTTTCATAAAGGCAGTTTTAATTCCAGATTTACATTTAATTATTGCACTACAATGGACACTGTCAACGTCCATGGACTCCTGTTCTTTGCATTCCCTGCAAACCATCAGCATGCCCCTTACAAGCAAAGATGAAAGTAATATCCCACAGGAGTAGAAAAAAAATGACACAAGAGTATTATTAAGCGGAAGGGAAAAAGGAGATGAGATAAAAGGGATTCTATAATGATCTCCGGTTGCAGGGATTCTTCTCCATCCACAGTTTGAAGCACACGGCACTGACATCATGGACACTTGCGTACAAAACGCCAACAAAACAACAACAGAAGTAGTAGTAGAATGGTGAAAGCTTGTAGATATGATTGTTAGGTTGAAAGATATTTTATCCCATCATCACTTTGATCCCCTTATTTTATTTCAACATCATCAACGTCGTCATTCTCCTTTCTTCATTTTCTTTGTTGGCGGGAGGTAGATGGTTTCCTAGTAGGCACATAGGTATACTTACATTAACCGTCATAATAAGTAGGAGTATAAAAGCAGCAATAACATCACAAGCAGTTTCAAAGGCAATCCAAAGAGACACGTTATAGATTCAACTAATATGGTTTTCAAAACTTTTCCCGTTCTTTCTTCCATCTCTCATTGCCTTGGCATTTATCATTTTTTTATACCATGTAATACTACACAATATTTTCTGCTGTATTATAAAATATTATACCTTTCAGGAAGATTAATGAATGTTCTTAGCTCATGTTATTAATTCATCATCACCTTGTTCTATTTTTACTCGTCTTCTATTTTCACTGCTTTCCTTTTGCAAGGAAATCGGTTGTCCGTTAATGTATATTGGAGCTGATGTGTACGCATTCCCGAAAATCTTTTCCATGTTCTTATTCAAGTAAAGTGCTTTAGGATTGATTGATTATCAATTTGTATTGTGTTATCAACCTGAATAATAAATCTGAAGGCAATAAAAATGTTCAGGTGTGAAACTACAAACTTTTATTTTACATCCGGCAATTTTTTTTATTTTACCTGTTAGTACATATATTACATTTTATCAAAGTCATGATGTATTTGGTAGTTGATTGCCATACAGAAAGAAAAAACTGGTGTAGTCGTACAAAAATAAAAGATTCAATTTTCTTAATGGAATAGGTATCCAGTTTTTCTGGCAACTTGTACAAATTGAGCTCGCCAAGTTAAATATATATCATCAGCAATAAAATAGAAAGTAAATTGTTTGGCAAAACATTAAATCCATTGGTAGTGTTAAATGTAGCAACGATTTCAATGATAAAGGACTTTAGTTAACAAATTCAATAAAATTGTGTGGAATAAAATATATACGGTAATATTATGTAGTTATGTGAAAGTAAAGTGTATTGCATTCGGAGCACACCTCTTCTTATTCTAATTTCTTAAAGCGTCACACACCGGTTCATTGAAAGGAGATTTGCATATTACTTACTTTGGTAAGAACCTCTTTGGTTGTTGCAGCGCATACCTGCACATATGTGTCCACCGGAAACACACATATGCTCCCACTTGAACAGGGATAAAGATAAGACGGTGACTTCAATTCCAATGGTAATCGGGCAAATCAATATGCAAATTTGATGGGGATTTTATGTATATCTCTTTTGTGAGAGAAGAGAGAAGCAAGCGGGCGCCATTAAATACTAAAAAGGCTTATGGCCTTGCACGAGGATGAGAATGAGCGAGAGTGACTTTTTTAAACCAGCGTTTTAGCTGGTTCGTAGCCTTCGTCGCTCCTATTCATTTTATATTTTGTCGGGAAATAGAGCAAGGGTTTTAGCGAGTGAGAGAGATGAGTGATTCAGCAGAAAGTGGAGACAAGCAAGAAAGTAGCTAGCAAACATGCTAAGATTACATTTAATTATTCTGTAGCTTCTTCCTGAGTAAATATTGTGTGTGTGTGTATGTCTAATGCAAGAACACATCATCGCCATCATCGTCATCATCAACATCATCACACGCTGACTGAGTGAGAGGGAAAGAGACAGAGCCGTTTACTTCCACATAATATTTACTTGTTAGTTTGCTTTTGCTACTGTATGGCATACCATTAATACTACCACCACGACGACGACTGCACTACGACTCCACTTTGAATTGGACCAGCAGAAAAAAAATATTATTAAGGCTGCCATGATTACTGCTACTTCGTTGGTGGATGAAATGGACGGAATAAAAGTATAAAAGAGAGAGAGGAAAAGAGCTGATTGTGTGTGAGCTGGGTTGAGCAGAGAGTAGGGAAAGGTTTAAAAGGGAGAGAAATGATTTCTTCATCCATTAATGCCTCTCTCTTTCTCTCAGGCAGACAGGCTGGGAGGGCACTCTCCTTTTCCTTTTATGAATTTTCAGAGAGTCGCGATGGGCGGATGAAGAAAGAGAAAACGATGGAGTTGATGATTAAAGCATACAAGAGAGAAAGTAGAAAAGCACGAATGTGTTTTGCGTCCATAAACACACAACAGAGCAACATTCAAAAAGCTCGACGCTACATATATCGGCTCCTGTTTTTGTTCCCTGTGTGTGTGTGCAGTTTCGATTTACCGCAGACAGAGCCATTCAGGATATGAGAATGATGATGATCGTCATAATGATTTCTTTATATGCGCTGCTTTCACTTTTTTTCTGTGTTGTTAGAGCAAACCTGTCTTCTTCATCTCCTTCCGCTTCCATCGTTTTTTATCCTTTCACATACGCTGCACCTCGTGGTATTATTATTATTATTATTATTTTTATGAAGCGATACAACCCCAAGTATAGATTCAGCTATTTTCACCGGTAGTGTTTTTGTTGGAGAAGCTTAAAAATACTAAGCTGCTTGAGTTACAAGAGCACGGAAAGTATGTGCCAGGAAAGGAAGAGCAAGAAAGAGAACAAGACAAGGAGTGAAGAATGACTTGTAAGGAAATGTAAGCAACAACGTTTGCAATAATGCCTTCTTCCACTTTGTTTCCAAAAACGAAATGTATTGATTCTGAGAATCTGAGAGTCTTTTTCGCTTTGGCTTGGATATTTCCTTCCTGCTACCAAATTACATAATAAACTTGGATGCTAACAATATCAAGATGTTGGATAGACTCCATATAAAAAAAACACTTCCAGAATGCATGTACATACGCTTACGTGAGACTGAACCGACAAAGTTGAGAATGGGTTATGGTTACCAAAACATGGAACTTTTC
This sequence comes from Coecobrya sp. COE2, assembly GCA_027743765.1. Lineage (NCBI taxonomy): Eukaryota > Metazoa > Arthropoda > Collembola > Entomobryomorpha > Entomobryidae > Coecobrya > Coecobrya sp. COE2. Next base: position 6,679 of record JAHZMV010006697.1, read on the forward strand.
CTAGCATTATATTAAATTGTAAGTAGCTATGTAAGTATACTGATATGAGGATCAGTAGCATGATCATCATCGGCACAAGGATCAGCAGCAGCAAGAAAGGAAGGAGAAAGATGATACGGAAAAACGACATCGAAGGGACGAGACACACGCGGTGATAGTGATATAGCTACTGTTCCTTTGTGTTTGAAAAATAAAAAAAATAGAGTAAAGTCAGTAATGGTGATGTGGTGGAAGCAGCAAACTTGCCATTTTCCCAGGATCATGATGTTGGTGATGAAACCAGTGCATAATGCTGCTCTACTTTTTACTTTTAATCATATACCTTATAAAAAAAGATGGTATTAAGCAAGTATGTGAGAGATATATAGATGCATAGATTGTAGATACAGATTTTTTTGTCTATTCTCCCGTCTTTTCCGCTCTCTCTCCGCCAAATGGTTGGTGGTACTGTTGTCTTTTCATGTGTGTATATGTGCTTGTGTATCAAGTTGATCGATCCATTCAAGTCCCACAGTTGTCGAGGCAACGAGTTGTAAAAGGGAGACAAGTAGGAAATTCACATACACATGACTATGACATTCCTTTCAGTTCCTCGTATTTTTAAAGCGATCCCTCCGTATTCCCACCATCATCATGATTATAAGTCGGATCGTCAGAAAAGTCTTCGATCCAATTTTTCTGGGATAAGCTGGGCACTTAGATAATAGATAGTGATCGCATTAGGATGATAATAATGAAATAATGGACCTGGGCCGACCCATGAACTGTTTTGATCCATTTACCCAAAACAGAAAATGCCAATCTAAAGGGTTTCTAGAAAGTGCAGGATAGGATTTTTAAAAAATAGTAGTCCAAGGGCAGTGGAAGTTGACATGAAAACAGAATGTATGCATCGTCAGCAATTTTGTTTATTGTTTCCCAACTTCTTGTATTCTCTACAAGTTTTAATCCGCTAATTCTTGATTAATGCTGCCCTTTGTAGTCGCTGTATTTCACCCCCAGCAGATAATCCACTTCTCCCTGCATTTCATCATGTGGATATAATTAAAGTGCACTTCAACATGCTTGTTGTGAATCTTCAAAATTGTTGTTTTTGAACATGAACCCACACGATGTGATCTGATAATGGCTTAGCATCTTCCTCTACTATTGAGAAATAGAAAGCGAATGTGAATGTACTTTACTTTGGAGATACCCCTTAGATACTATTATCATTGTTATTATTTAAATAGAATGTTGAGTAATTCAGTTTGTTATTATTATCTATATCATATCTCGATTCCACCATACGCGAAAAGTTGTTAATAGTGATCGTATCATATGCTTATTCCCTTCGTTCAGGGAATTGCAAAAAGTAGCAAACCCTTTCGTTATTTGTATGAAAATATCACATCCAGCAGATTTACTCTGGAGAAGAATCAGTGGAGAGCAAGTATGTTATCTATGCATCTCGTATTTTATTATAATGCAGTGGAAGGGCAGGAATACATTATAGTGGCAAGTAATCATATCAGGTCTTTCCGTGCGCGTAGTCCATAGACATTATTATCTCGGAACTACTCTCATGAGAGAGAGAATAGAGTAAGTTGAGATGGCTGAAAGTAAGGAATGGTTTCTGTATTAAAGCGCCACGGCTAACACTACTACCACACATAGATATCAGATCTTTGCCATTTTCGGTACTGATGGTTTCCTTTCTATACTACTGCCGTGGTGAAGGGCCAATTTGTATTATGCTATTATCCATTCTCTGCAGAACTCTATTTCCCTTGTGTTTGGACAAACGATACAATAAATCGGGAAAATATGCCGGTTACACGATTATTGGATTTAAAATTGGAAGGGAAGACAAATGATCCAGAGCATCAGGACAAGGTTCCATTTTTTGATCATGGAGCAATCATGCATGTATTTAAAAAAAGGCCTTTTCTTGACATTATGATGATGACTATGATCCTTGGGAAAACTGACTTCAATTTTGTAGTGGTTTGGTGTGACGCTTTGGCAGAGCGGTAAACGAACAATTTTTGATGTGATTTTCACCGTGTCCAAATTGCTTTTTTATTTTTTTATTTTATCATTTTATGAGCTTCATAGGGAAAAAATCATCATGGTAAATTGCATGCTTGCAACATTTTGGTGTTTGTACATGGACACAAAAAACTATAATGGGTTACATACTTTGTGTATTTAAGAAGGAATATTTTGATGATATTAAACCGTGCCTTATGTATTCTCGTTGACATAATTTAATTTTCTTCTCGGTCTTTAAAGAGATCCTTATCTTGTCGGTGGGAAAGAGGCAAAAAATTAACAAAAAGTAAGATGCAGTCGCTTATCTCTTTCCATCCTTTACCGGACTCTGATTAGTTTTGGCTCCACGCTGTTGCAAAAAAATATAGCAATAATTAAAAAATTACAACGGCAGAATTTATGATTACTAATTAAAAGCGTTATAAAATCTGAGGACATGAGAGGATGACTTTAGTGGAATGCTGTAATGCTATAGAGGCGGATTTAGATAAAGTTACATTTTTGCATATTTTAGAGAATCCTAAAACACTTCTATGTATTATGTGGAGTATCACACAAATACCACCTTGACTATGTACATCGACTTAGCTCGTCATCGCTTTTTCCGTTACAACCAACCGCTTTCCCTCCTTATTTTTTTATTTTCTGAGAAACGTACTTATGCCTTTTACCTCCTACTTTATTTTCATCTTTTTATCATCGCACCATCGCACTTTATATTCTTTTCTTCCCTCGCCTCAAATATTATTCCAAGGTAGGAATCCAGCGGAAAAAGTATTTTCCTTCCACTTTTCCCTCTGTGTCTCCAGTACTAAAATTGTGAAATGCACGCGCAGACGTCTAGTCTACGCTCATATTAAGCATATTCCTCTAGACTACCTAGTACATACTGTCCAAATAATCGCAGAATTTAAAAAGGATATAGGTCTGGTGGCGGTTGGTTTTGTATGATATGCGCCCCTGTGAAGATCCAAGGATCCAACCCAACCGACACAACACGCACAAAATATGGATTGCGATCGTGACGTTAGCTCTCTCTATCTTTTTCTCTCTTTCGTACTCTCTAGCCATCTAGGTATAACTTTTGAGACGATCGACAATTGACACCAACTTCCATCCAACAAACTTAAAACTCCAGCAGACTTGTGAAAAAACATCCTTGAAATTCTCAAGAAAATGAGATGGGAGAAGAAGAAAAAATGTGTAAAGTGAATATGCCACCGCCATACACACACACGATATTTTTTCTTGGTATCTCCTTCTCAGCAATAATAAGCGATAACATGTACGTATGTAAAAGAAAAAGGGGAAAACTTAAAAGTGGAATGCATATCATCATCATCAGCTAAATGAAAAAATGGTAATGCCGTCTTTGTCATCCGCTTATTTTCTCATCATCATTTTTACTCACATCTCCCATGTTTTATCATCTTCCTCGGTTGTCGTGTCGTTTTCAGCTGCACATTTTTTTCACAATACGCTCTCCGTCATACGAAAAGAAATACCGTTGTCATTTCTGCTGCTGAAATTGTCCTTGTTGTTATTTCGTTGGTCTGTATAACAAGTGCATCTATAGATGTGTACGCAGATAGATTGTCTGCTGTTGTTATGGGAAATGAAGTAATAGTTATGTGTGTTGTGGTAGGGATTGTTGTAAATGGCAGTGACATTTGGCACCCACTTTGTTTATTGGTTTCTTTCGTTATAGACTTCCATACTGCTGCTGCTTCCGTTACGGTTCTCTTGTTGTTGTTGTGAAGTTGAAGGAAATCAGCAATCAGTTTTGACTCACCCGTTGTCCTTGTCTTGTCATTTGCCTCCGATGAATTTGCATGCTCCCATAAATTGATAAAATCATTCACACACATTGACAAGCAAAGCATTACATGCCAAATGGCAAAGATGCATGATACATTATACAAAAAGAGGTTTCAACCTTATATAAATTATGAGAATGGAGACGTATGCAAAAGTGCCTTTTTACCTTAAAACGCATAAATACTAATGCCTAATAATAAATAGTCTTTTAGAAGAATATTTTATGTGAAGTAGAGACGGATGAAACGGTGTAAATAAAAATTTCATCATCTTATTTCAAGGCAATATGTCGACTTCGTGTCGCCTTTCAGAAACATAGCTTCTTATCAGCTCACCAAAAGGATTCAAAGCAAAATGGTGGCGTATATGTACATAATAGCCCTTTTTTCAAAAATCACACACGTGCAAAACATGAAAGTAAGGCTGAATTTTGTGCTTTCTTCTTTCCTGCTTCAGAACTACCACATAAGCCTTACTAGAGGAAAACAAGCTGAAGCTCTTTACACAATCCTACGGCGCTGCTTGAAAAATACATGTACACAGGCATTTGTCATTTGTTGGGTATATTTAGCACTTTGTGAAATATGAATTGTTTGAAAGCGATGATGAAAAGAGAACTGTGAGCTTTTATTCTAAACACACAGATCCTTTCAAAAGGTGTGGAATGGTGTGTTTTGCAAAGAAACGAACAGAACATTGATTAGCATAAAATAGAGCCCGTATCAAATTGATTGCAAATTCTTTGAAATTTGAAGCAATAAAATAAACACTAAACACATAATATTATGTTTAATGTTTTGTACAATTTTTTTTGTTGCACAAGCAACCCAAAATGCCACCAGGTTACGTATCATCACACTGGAAACAGGGTCGTTTCAATAGAAATTCGTGTTCATTGTGATTGGCAGGATATTTTACTTTTCAATATGCAAAAATTTAGAAAGTCAGTACAAAGTAAGGCAGCAGCAGCAGCAGGAGCATACTGACTGACTCAAAGTGTAAACTAGCTTTGAGGAGTTTCTCTAAACTACATAGCAATTCTTTACTACTTTGTGATGATGACGCTGATGATGTCAACTGCAGAAGTCAGCTTTTTGTTTATAGTTGGCATCACAGCACCATTCTGCGTATTATTTTTCATACGAGCACTTTTACTCGTTTACCACTTTCCTCTTTTCTCGCACAGCGTGTCTTTACGTGTGTGTGTGTGTGTTCATGTGATGATGTGTATAATATTCTTCACACAGACACACAGAGGAAAACTTACTCTCTGCTCCTGACATAAAAGCATAAAAACACAGAGAGAGCTTTTGTTTTTATTCAGTACCTAAAGCCAAAGTAGAAGAAAAGGAAAAACAGAGGAGTCCTACGGTTTCAGATTAACTCACGTTTGATTAGTCTCCTACAAAACAAAAGAAAACTAATCGTAAAGGAAACGGATGAACTTTGTAGATATATTTTTAGAGAAACCAAAATATTTAGTTTCATAACCCACCGCTTTTATCATTGTTTAATTTATAGTTTATTTACTCAACAAGGGTTTATAGGATATTTGAGGGGGAAAGATACTTGTATTTTTTTACCACCACACACACGACTATTAAAAAAATCTTGGATTGTTCTCATTGTTGGCTCTTCTACGTAAACCTTGATCTTCATATGGATTAACAAAAAAAGCCAGGGGTAAATTCTAAATGTTTCCGGGAATGTTGTACAAATATAATAACAATGATTCTTTTGAATGGTGAAAATCAGACGAAAATTTTACGTATGACGAAAATGATGTTATCGCATCACATATTCTCGAATCTAGCCCGCATCCCGAATTCCATTCTTCTTTCCAGCACCAAAAAAATGTCACCGGTGCGGTGGTGCCTAGAGTTTCTCTCGAGTCAACTTACTTTATGCATGCATATTATTAGAGAAAATATTATTATGAATACCACAGGCATCTCACACACACACACTCACACAAGCTACACTACAAGTATTACTTTCATTACGCGCCAGCAAGCAGCAAGGCAAAAAGCGAGGAAATTGCAAGAAGTAAAAACCCAAACCAGCGACAAAACTTTTTCATGCCTCGCATCGGTTTTGTTGATGTCAACGAAAATGAAAGTTGTTTTTGTCCGCCCTGTCTCTCTTTCTTCCTCAACAGTAGTGAAGCTTCTTTGTGTAACGGGATGTCATGTAGTGCGGATCATGATGATGATGGCTGTATTGCGTATTACATATATATATCTTGCTGCACCGAGTACTCAACCCGATTGGTTTCCCAGGTCTTACTTCCTTTTTTTTCTAATATACAAATGCACATGGAAAATCCGACATTGAACATAACACGGAGGATGATGATGATGCTGATGATGATGACGATAATGGAGATTTTCTACACAATTCTTTGTAAAAATGCTAGCCAGAAGCGAAAAACCCAAGTGATGTAGTTGGGAGAAAACTTTTCATTCGACGACTACGACAGGGATGCAAAATATCAAGATTTTCCTTATTGACGTGGACATGAGAAAACCACAAGACACATTATTCATAAAGTCAGTCAACTTTCAGAGTCGTCCTGCTTACATCCATTGTATAATTTATCACGTGACTCCCACCGAGTCGGATTACCTAAATAAAAAAACGAAAAAGCACAAGGCATAATATATTATTGCAATCAACCATTTTTTGGGTTTTTTTGCAACAATAGGGATATATCGTGACTTTTCCCATCTTTAATTTTGTTTTGTTCCTTGAGCCATTTTTCTCCTTATTTATGAATGAATATGCTTTTTTACCTTTATATATATTCAAAAAACGTGGAGCTGCATGACCTTTAAAAAATAACCGTACATTTACACGTTATTTGCGTAGAAGAATAGAGACATAGTGGAATTTATAGCAAAAGCATGGACCATATAGGTATTAAAATGACCAGTGCGTCCATTAAAGCGGCCACCTTCCTCATAAATACAGACATTTTGCTGGTATGATTTACAAGAAAATCGTTATCGCTTTACTACTTTGCTTTCCCCTTCTCTTCTCACTCTTCCTGTTTCTAGCGTCAAAGTAAACCTCTCGTTTTAACCATCAATACAGTTATATTATACAAACAGTAAAACAGTTTTTGCATATCACTCAACAATCAAACCAGTTACTTACCATTATTTTTCCCCGACTCCCCCATCGTCATTTCCATAACTACTCACTCACTCAATACTACTCTCGTCACTTATATACTTTATACAAACATGTTTGTGTACCTCAAAACGCATAAAAACAGAAAACTCCACTGTAGATATTATTCCTACTTCCTACCTTTCTACTTTTCCTCCTCCTCGTTCATTTTATTCTTCCTTTCTGCAAAACAGCCGCACCAGCAGCAGCAGCAGAAGCAGTAGCGTTTATCGTCAAAAACAATTTCATTTGTCCGGGCTCCACTTGGTCTTTTGGCTTCTAGCATTTATACTCATTCCACTCTCCTGTGTGCATATAGAAAGCTCGGGTTGAAAAATAAAATTGTGTTAAACGTATCCCTGTGTACTATATGACTCTGCGAAAACTTGCATATAAAAGGAGTGTTGTTTGGTTTAATGGCAGTTCCATTGCTCGTTTACTATTTTCCTCTTACTTGCATATACACAAAGAGAGTCGCAATATAGTAATTCTCTACCGGAGAGGAAGAAAATGGTAGGCCACATGAAAACGTACGCAATAAAGAAGGATATTACCATCATCATTGGCACTACTATTGATTCCTTCTCTCATTTTCCATTTTTCTTTGTGCTTATGTATACGCGCCTATTATATAGATGGTGATGATGATAATGATGGTTCCTGGTGCTTATTGTTAGTAAAAAAAATGGTTGCTGATGAAAAAGAAAGGATGAAGAAGACGTAAAGGAAGTTTTAACGATTGACGACTACGATAATATTTACCGTGTATGATGTGAAGGTAACGAAAAGGGCAGTACAGATTACTGGCATTAAAGAAGAAGAAGAAAAAAACCTACTCGCTTGAGATTTAAGTATGTATATTGGACGGAATGTTGGAAACGAGAGAGAGGTTGAACTTTGAGCGAACTAAAAATAATAGAAACATTGCATCATAATAGGATATAATACGGTTTCTGTGGCTGGACAGGCTCCTGAAAGTATGAAAGTGTAAAGGTGTAGGCGGCAAAATGTAAAAAGGCAGAGAGAAGTAATGAGGTATACACACACCTCTTTTAGTAAAGTGGGGTGCGGACCACGAAGAGAAAAAAATATAGTAGTATATATTTTAACAACACCAATAAACTCACTGTGTGTGTGTTGAGTTTTTGGAGGTGAAACAAACCAACAACTAACAATAATAAATGAGCAATGTAACGTACCCAGTCACGGCCAACTTAGAGCTACCTCAACCTCTTTAAATTGTTTGTTACATAACGTACGTGGTCACTCCGTCGTGACGAGAATTTTTATGACAAGCAGGTGGTGAAATGGAAAAGGAAATGATTTCGTTTTCATTTGCAACAGCCTCCTTCTAAAATTTTAACAGAGAAAATATCACATACGTTTTATAAGTAGGCAGGTATAAATACGATAAGTTTTTGGGGGACATGAAATGTTAAAAGTACATAGGAAAATGATAAAGGTGAAATGTAAAATGATGAAAGGTAGAGAGGATACCAAAACAACCTGAATGTTACAGTCATAACATTTAGTAAGTCAGCAGATGAGGACAAGAAACTTTTGTCATAAAGTTGACTACCTACTTGACATTGTGTAAGTAAGGCGCAAGGGACACTTCTTCCTATCTCCTCTCACTTATTTCCCTCAAGACTTCACACACTCTCTCCTACCATCATCTTTACGATACCAATATATGAAATCTGAAGTTTTCACGTCGGTCAGCAACAGCAACGACTGACAGAACTGAAAGTTGTAGTGTAAACTTACTTCAACCAACAAGAAGGAGAAAAAGGCTCCTGTCATATTGGATCTTCTTTCTTGTAGAAAACCATATTTATTTTAGTCCCAACTAACCACACTCAGACAAACACACACGTACACATACAGAGAATCTCTAAACTGAACCAACAAACAACTTAGGATGGAAAAGGTGATGGTTGTCGTCGTCGTCATAAATGTGGTGACGGCGACAACGCCAACAATTCTTTAAGGTGGCAACTGAACGAAAAGACGCGAAAAAAATAGAATGACGTTTGTAGGAATTGGATAACTGTATGTACAGGGAGAGAAAATGAAATAGGAAACAAGAAGAGTTTACAACTTTTTTTCTCTCCCTTCTATCCAATTCAGTTCACTTCTCTGACACCTTTTTTTACTAAAAATAAGCGGAAAGGGCCATGGAGCTGAGCTTGTCAATTGTTGTGGTAATGCACTTTCCATCCAAGTCATATATTACTCTGTTCTACTTGTAGCGAATATAGTTACTCTGATATGACCTAAACCATTGTGAGGAGAAAAAAAATTGAAAAAAATGCCTAGTCGTTCCTTATCTATGCAGTCAGCAGTACTGACGACGTCCTTGTCACAACAATAAGAAAGACTTGAAACGAATAAATAAAGTTTAAGGAAAGACTCAAACTTTGTTGATAAAATTTTTTTCAAGTACATGTTTTCACAAAATTAATCCATTAGTTTTTGAGTGCATATCTAATCAAATAAAACCGTAGAAGCTGTTGACGCACGAAAATGGATTTTTATTGCTATTGCGAGTTGAAATATATCAAATAAGTGTACCGCGACACTACACACACACTGATATGAATGCAAGTGTGTCAATTTGTCGATTTCATGATTCATTCAGTAGCGCAGAGTAGTAGGCAACTCTGGAAAGTTAATTGAACGATATTTTCTAGATATGGAAAAATACGCTACAAATTACATTTTAGCAAATACATATACCATGTACTTTTATACGTTTTTCGGTCGCTTCACTCGCATTTCCAACCGGATCAATAAACTTTCGTATGTATGTAGTTTCCTGTTTACTTGTATCTACTATTTACATGAACGGGCGTTGACAATATCTCAAAACATTAGAATCTCCTCAATTTTTCAAAGAAATTGCACTTTTTAAAATTCTGGCTGTCTTCATTGCATTACCAATAATTTTATTAATCTTATACCTTCCAAGAAAAGGAGTAGGAAAATTGGCTAGAATAAAATTTCTTGTGAGCATAGTTGATAAATTTTTGCATGCAAAACTGTAAAGTGAAACTATGACAAAAATAGGATTAGTTATGAAAGTAAACATTGCTGATCCATAATGTTGGCAACTACCAAGCACTGCAAACAATACGTGTACCAACAGTAATACCTTATAAGGTAGAAGTTACACGTACACGAAAGCAAAGGTCGATAAGTAAAAATATATGCACTATATTATATTTACATTTTTGGTTGGATACTATTTTCAACATGCTAGGCAAATTAATAAATAATGTTCTGGTTTTGGAATAAGGAAACATGTACCGGTTATACATACAGATTTAGAAGGAAAAACGCTTGCTTCTAGATTACAGTTGACTAGCACAAGTTTAAATGTGTTTTGAGTATGGCTTATCTGTTGCCTGTGTAACTGGATAAAATAAACTGTGCTATTGTAAACAATGCTAGTGTTGGTATACACATTGTTACGTAAGTGGGTTCTATATAATGTAGCATTATACAACTAAATTACTAAATGCACAACAATATTTATAACTATTTTTTTACTTATTTCTCAATTCTCTTCCGTTTCGTACGTTCGTGTTAGTCAACCAGTCCGTGAATGTAATTTTACACCTGAGTCCATTTCAGCTACCTCTATTGTCAAAGTATTGTATCTGAGATAAAGTTAGGATTGACAAAGACAAGTTTCTTTCCATAACGAGCATACAATACTTTGTACTTTAGCATCTTTAAAAATGATCAGAATATATCTTTTACAGCGTGTCAACATCACGTCTCATGTCACAATTTTTATTGAATTCATCTTGTTGGCGGAAAAAGAAGTTAGGATTTTTTATTTGGTTTACTTGAGTATAAATATCACATACGTAATCAGAAATATATTTTCATTTTTGCACACCGCCGCACTCTGTAGTCTTTTCTTCCGTCAATTCATATTCCCGTGTAGGTGTAACGGCTTCATGTTAAGTAAATAAAACTGGGAAAATGGAATATAATAGTAACGATAATATTTCAATCATGGCGTATCGACTATGAAAACTAAAACATTTCAACTGCATCTCTGCTTTCGACATCGAGTTACGGTGAGTGAAGATATTTTTCATGCTAGATAAAAATAATAAAAAAAAATCTACATGTTTTTCAGAGATGTAAGCAACAAAGCGAAAATGCAAACATATCGGTTACATAAATAATAAAAAAATGATGATGGGCAAACTAACAAAGCCAGATCTGACAATAAGATATTTTTAAACCATAAAAGTCTAGAAAAGGTTAGATATTTCCGGTTTGTTTGACAAAGTGAAATTTTCTGTATGACCTATAACAGTAATAACAATAATAAACATGCAAAAAAGTGCTTAAAAACATAGCTGCAGTGTTAAAAGAGCTGAAAATGTTAAACTTCAGAGGGTATCGACTGATTGAGCTGAAAAACAAAAGGCATGAAAAAAACTTATTTCCGAATGACTTCCCACACTAAAATTATGTTCAAAATCATAGGAGCATATTAACCGTCAAGGAAAGACAGACAAGAGAACATATCAAAATCAACAATTTACTTTTAACATCGTCCCAACGACAAACAAGCGCGTATGGTTGGCAGTTTTCTCAGTAACACATTCAGGTACTCTTATGTAATATATATTGTACCTGTAACGACCTAATATGTCAAATTAATAATATACAATGGGAAGTCTGTAGTGTGCCTGTTCAGTCAAGATATTTTTGTGTGTCTTGACTGACTTCACAGACGCGAAATCACGCGAAAGGGCAGAAGTGAATGTCCTCCCACCACGTCTTTTTCCTATAGAGTGAATCCGTTTCATCAATGTTCTGGATTCGTCTGATGTATTTATTTACACCTTGCTTAATTGTATTCAAATATGATGGATGAAGGAAGAACCTTCTATTGATAATGATGAACATCTTGACAAGAACAAGCATGCTATTAGCTGAATAGATACAATTTGTAACTTTATCTTGCCGTATCATGAGATCTAGTCTTTTTTATTTACTTTCGTTTTATATATCAGAGGAATTTCCAGCTTTTTGCCCGGGTGCACATTTTAAAACCCACACATATCAAGTGTACTGACGCATAATTCTTCTACTTATTTATTTCATATATTCTCTTAATAATAAGCCAATTCAGCTCGAAAAGGGTATATCTATCTTTGTGAATGAAAAACTAAAAAACTTTTTGTAATATTCTCTCCATCGACTCTATTTTTCTAACAAGTGGAAAAGCAGCATATTTACCCCGTGTTTACATCTCATCATTATCATGTTCTAACTGGCATCCTTCATGCTCGTCAAAAAAGGAAATCATAAAAATGCTCCTTTTTTCACAATACACGCCATCCAAATCTCTTTTTTCAAAGATTCGGTTTTGAGAAAGGCATACAAAATCCTATATACATTGCATTTTCACGTTTCAGCAGACACACTCTCAGGCAAACTTTTTTGCAATCACCACCACCACCACCTCCACTACTTCTCTTACTAAAGCCTCTCTCTCTTTCCCCAACACACAATTTTATCCTCTTTTTTGTACAATATCATCCTATTTTTGCTCCAAACTCTTCCGCTCTCTCACATTTGCTACTTCCACAACACTATACACAAGTCACAGTTACATCTTACAAATTCACTTATTTATTCTGACGCGTTCTTTTCTTTAGCTCAACTACTACTTCTTCCTCATACTCTTCTTATGCAAGTTATCTCTCTCTCTCTCTTTCAATAGTCTGGAGTATTGAGAATGAAAAGGAGAAAGAGAGGAGAAAAAAAATAAGATTGAAGTTAGCAACTGCTTCTTCTCCACAGAGTGAACTTTAGTCGTTGTCCTGCTTCTTCCTCTTCTCCATCTCAGCTCTTTTTCCTCCTTCATCATCATCATCATCATTCATGCAACTTACTTATGTATCATCTTATCTCCAACGATGATCTCCATTCCATTTATTTCCATTTTTTTATTCTTGTTCTTCTCCGCTTGTGTGTCTATTCCCTTTTACTACTTCTTTCTTCTTCTTCTTCTCTTCTCTTCCTATGATTTATCAATAATACAGCTTTACTCCTTTCCAAAGTGGAAAGAGTGGAGGGGAAAAGTTTTTGCTTCTTTCCATAACAGAACAGAGTGAGCAATTGAGCATTCATCATCGTGAGCATCATCATCATCATCACCACTACTACCAAAGCCCGTCTTGCTGTTTTCTGTTCAGTGAAAATAAATCGAAAAACTACAAGAGAGTAGTAAAAAAAAGAAGAAGAACCAGGAATCTAACAAATCCCATCGATTTCATCATCCAATCTGTGATGAAGATGATGTTGCTGCATCAATTCCTTCTTCCGTCTATCTCTCGTTTTCTTCTTGATTTTCCACTCTTTCCTCTCAGATTCTTTTTGTTCTTTCAGTTCTTCGACGAACCATTTTCGTGTGTACTATAATACATATATTATGTCTTGTGATATTTTATAAATAAATGCTCTTTAGCTCTCGGCCCCTCTTTCATTCCAGTACTTGCGTTTGTGTGAGAGAAAGAGTCTTGGTTGCTGGATGCATATATTTTTGATAATGCGAAAGAGATGAAAAAGCATTGCATTAGCTACACAAGTACACTTTCAGTTTACAAGGGAAAAATCACCAATGATTTCCACGTTTTCCTCCTCACGTTCATCCTTTTCTTTTTCATTTTGTTTTATTGGACATGATCCTGGTCGTGGTCTTGAAGTAAAACTTTTCAGCAAAAAAAAAGTTAAAGGCACGTTGATATGCATTTTGTTGTATTGTAATGTGAGTGGTTGTGATATTCCTAAACTCCATGATTCGTATTGCGTTTAGCAAGACAGAAAAAATACCGGTTTGAAAAACCGTGAAAGCAAATCCAAAATATTGAAAGAGCTAGTCACTCATTCAGCATTTTTGTGTCATGTTTGTATTTTTAATCTGTCTTTACATGCGAGCAAATTTGGAGATACAAACTTATTTTCAGATTGTGTTTCCTTTAGCTTTTTTCCATCTTAATCTTCTCGTTTGGCCTCACTCACTTGAACTTGATCAATATCGTCTGCTATAATATTATTTTTTTTTCTTGTTTGCCTTTGAAACTTTCCACTTTCGTTTCACTCCAGACGTACACACATCCATAAATTGTGAATTGTGTGTCGGAATTGTCTGTGTATCTACTTATCAGTTGGAATCTCATTTTAAATGCATTTTTTATATTGCTCAGCATCGCATCACGAGAAGTTCATATGATCATGAAGATGATACAAGATAAGAATAAAATCCTCGCTGCACGTTCCTTCTCGGATGTTTTAGATATGTATGTTATGACGTGATTTGTCCCTCGTACAAATACGGGAAAGCTTCCTATGACGCGTGCATGGACATTTGCAGACATAAATAAGGTGAATTATTGATAAAAATTGGGAAAATAACATTGAACATGAAATATATGTAGGTTGATGTTTGTCTTTGGTATGGTCCTTCTCTGCCTCCATTTCTCATAATGTAATACATAAAATATAGGGAAAAATTGCTTGCAAAGTATGTCCGCTTGCACTATGACTCTCTTTGATCTCTTGTCATGTAACCTATGATTTTCCCTTGGTAAATGCGCCGTTCAAGAAGGAAACCAAGTCATCCTTGTACTTTTCGCCATCTTTTTTTTAGGAAAATTCTTTACCCAACAAGAAATTACAAGTCTGGTTTTTTAAAACTTTGTTATAAATATTTCATACATTCATCAGCAATGCAAACGAATGTACCTCTATAGCACTCAAGATATTTGTTCTAATGTATGAGCAAGCAATCAGCAAAGGAAAGATTCTTTTAAAGACCAAATCTTTATGGCAATGTGCACACAATAGAGAGAACGACGAATATGTAATGTCAGTGATGCCAATGCGGAGGAATGAAGAGGATGAAGATGAGTTGGTTGGCTAGGGTGCATAAAATACAATTCCTACTTCCTTCATGTGTCGTACTTTTTTTACTTGAGCAGGAACATGTCTCGTTGTAGGAAAAAAACGGAAGTGAAATGAAAAATGAATGAATGGAATGAATCATTTCCTCTGTGTCTTAAATACAAGGAGAGGCAATGCCTGAAAGAAACTTTTGGGCTTGAGAGAAGGCAATGCTAATGCCTATTTTAAGGAACAAGCGCGTAACATTTTCAATAAATCAAAGTTATCCATTTCCCACGTACAAAAAGTGCGTGCATTTTTCCCACTGCTCAGCAGTTCCTGTCTTTTATTCATATATTTTTTTTCGGTAAATAGGTTTTCTTGCATTCCTGCCAAATCAGATTTGGTCTTTGTAAGCTCTGCCTACACGAAATTTTTCTGTTATAATGTTTTCGAAATAAAAACTGAAAAACTCAATTGATCCAAGTGATTCTACACTCAAGCCCTGTCATGATTAGTATTTATTGTGAGTCTGTATTCTATGCATGTATGAATAAGAAAAATGTAATTAAAGCAACGAGAAAATATCGCCATGGAATGGACTGCTTACTATACTTTCCAGCTCAACATTCCAATATACACATAAGAGCATCGTCACAGGAAAAATGATGGAATGCCAAAATCCAAAGTTAAATATTACAAATTCCTTCATATTCTACTCTTTGGGAATATGTATAAGTGGAATTACCATACTTCCATTCATGCTTCCATGTATTTGTACAGGCACAATATCACATTCATGGTCGCGATCGCGTCCTAACAAATCGTCTCAATGTCTTAATCTACACTCTACTCAGAGGCAACTATGTATGTACAGCGAATATTGAATACAAAATTTTGGACTCTCTGTCTCTTTCATCAAAGCAGCATCCAAAAGTGTTGAGCTTGGAATAGAAATTACAGAAGTGAAATGTACATGGAATCATCTTCGAAAGCATTTCACTCCCTTGATTTTGAGTTTGCCTACATCTGCACTCGGGAAACATCCCGCTCTACACCCTACCTAACATATGTAGTTCAACAAGACCAGCGATGTCAAAAGAGACTGGGAAGTCTCCCAATTTTTTACATAAAATCAATTCTGTTTGTTCTTCCATTTCTTTCCTGCCACACTGCTCCATCCTCTTCAACATATATATATCCCTGCTGTGCAAATCATTTGTGCAAAACAGTTTTGGAATTGAATGTACATGAGGATACGTCATGATTTGTTGGTCAAATAGATTATTTGAACAAAAACCAAAAATGTTTCTGCTGGTGAACATGCGGACTATCCATGATTTTCGTGAAGAAAAACCATGGAAATGTGTAGCTATATTTGAACTTTTCGTGTCAGTAACATCGGCACGATATTCATTTTCTCAGAAACATTTTTTGGGCTTATTAAGCTTTTATTGTAATTTGTAATATTAAATTCACACGAATTTCAATACCATAACACATCAGAACTTACTACATTAGTAATGATATATGTTGTCTTAGTAATAACGAGAAAGTTAAGTAGAGCAGTACTTATCCTGTTCTATATAAAGAAAACGAAAATGGAAGTTTCAGGCGAAAAATTTAAGAAAACAAAAACATCATTCTATCCTTTTACTTCAGATCACTCTCATCGTCATCTTAAATGTAAGTATAGTAGCCGAGTGATAAAGGATAAATAATCTACGAAGCAAGAAAAGATGAAGGGAAGAAGGAACTCAGAAAGAGCAATATTTATAAAGAAAACGTAGAAATGCCACTGCGTGAGAGAAGAGAGAAGAAAAGTTTTTCAATTAAGCTAAATTGTGCTTCTGGATTAGATGAGCAATTGGCATGACGCTGACATCGAGTTGAGTTGCGGGAAATGAAAGAAAAATGAGAGAAAAGTGAACTAAAAGAGAAAAATCGTAAGCTTCTAAGAGATGTAATAATATTTTTCCCGGAGACTATGATGATTATGATGACGGTGGTCATGGCTGGATCATGTCTCATTCACCTTTCTCTCAGATTTGACATTTTGGAAGATAATTAATAAACCATACACCATTAATACTGCACTGCTCAGAAAAATGACAAGCAATTCAATTTGATGAACATCTACTGGATTTAATACGAAAAGGACATGATTGAAAATGCCATCGTGTACTAAATATTTCCACATGTGAAATATTTTTGTTTTGTGAAAATGAGCCGAAAAATTTCCCGATTTATTCCCACACAAAAGCGATGGATTAATGTACATTCCACTTTCTAAATGTCTGAAATTACTTCCATATCTCTATAATCGTTATCGTGCATGCTCTTTTCTCCTTCCAGCTAAATACCTTTGGCAAAAGGAGTAAGCCGAAAACAAATAATAATAATAATTATAATGTTTAATGATGACGATGATGATTCGCAACTCCTGGGCTTCTGATTTCATTGCGCTTTGTTCTCCCTTCAATCTATAAACAAATATTACTATATTATCCTTCATTTTCTTCTACTTGCGTCATATGTCAGTTATGTAAACATTTCTTCCTAGTAGTCATCTTATTAAATGACAAAACCTTGTCCTTTGGTTTTTCCTCTTTCTCCCTTTTCCATCTTTTTCCAGATTCATCTTATATATTATTGTCCCAAATCCAAAGAAGAAGTTTGAGTCCCTTGTGTGTGCGTATGCGCGAGGGTTTTATGTAAGCTTCCATACATCAAACCAAAATGTCAATATTACCCGCAAGAGTTCCAAATAATGTTGTATTACAACACATAATTTAGATCCGCATTCCATTATTGTCTCCATCATCATCACTAACATTCATCCCTTCAAACATACTTATAGATTTGTTCCTTCAGCTTTTATCTGTCCAGAAGCATCAGCTAAACTAAAGACAAAAAAAGTAAAATTCCTCGTTTTTCACTATTTATTTAATAATATCGTATTACGTCAATTCTCTTTCCCAATAGAAATGTGTGTCGCTATCTCTCTCTCTCTCTCACAACCTAATATATCTATGCTCCTGAAGAATTCTCTCAGGAATTTGTCATGTTAGCCGTTGTAATTTCAGGACACCAGATTGTTTATACGAGAAAAAAATAGTGGAGTAGTTCTCTACAGAACTACTTTGACAAAGCCTACTTGAGACGATGATGGCCAGGTAAGGTGACGGTGGTAGTGATATTGGCACACACGCACAAAAGAATACTTTGGTTTTTCCCCAATACCTTTTCTCTTCTCATTTTTCTTTTCTCTTTTCCCATTCTTTTATTTTTCGGGTGATGATGGGGGTCTCTGGTCATTCAACCAAAAACAGTGGTTCTAGTAAGATCATAATTTTTTGTAAAGATTTCTTGTCAGTCCAGTAAAAAAGGGAGAGGCGCGGTTGACAAGGAATTCCATATAACATATTAAAACTAAAAAAGATGAAGAGAGAAAAATGGGACACATCATTTTTTTCAACTTTGCCTTTCCAAGCACCACCAGAAGAGGGACAAAAATAATAAAAAGCAATTTCATTATCTTTAGCTTTCGATCTTGTTTTCCGATTCCTTCAACCATCCATCCAATCACCATCATAGTCATCCTATTTTTTTCTTCCAGCCAGTCAGTCAGTCAAGTCATCCATTCATTTTTTCATTTTCTTCCACTCTCTTTATTTCCTTGCCTGCACATATATATACCTTAAAGACCTTAAAGAAATCACGTAGTAATGTTGTGAGCAATCAGTTTTGAATTGAAAGAGAGATTTTTTCCACCCGAATAAACTGTCGAAAGGGAAAAACCAGAGAAATGTCGTAGAAAGTTGAAAGCAGAAAAAAAGAATTTCCTGTGGTTGTTTGTTGAAAAAAATGTATAAGCGGAATAGTAAGGCTTACAGTTTGTATTTCTGGGGAACAAACAACGGAAGATAGGAAACAGTAAGTAGAAAGAAAAAAAAAGAATGGAAAGTGGCGATGACGATGATGATGCGATGTTGTTAACTCATCCGTTCCATTCGCACAGGTCTCTTTTCCTATCGTCTCAAAGTGCTAAAAAAAGTGGAAAGAAGAAAAAGAAGGATGCTATTGCTATTACGATTTTACTTCATCATCCCGAAAAAAAATGCAACTATCACCGCCACACAGTTGATACCGTTATGTCGCGTCCTCATCATCATCACACTACCAAGTTCACAGTACGCTGTGTAGAGACCACCGTCGCTTGTAAAAACTTAAATGTGAAAAGGTGGAAAGAAGAGAAAGTGTGTTTGGGGAAAAAAGTTGGATTTTTAGATTTTTTACGATGAAACAAAAAGACTAAAGGGAAGAGCACACACACACACAGGGAAGCTTTCCAGAGAACGAGACATGTGTACATTTTTCTAAAAGAAATAATAATAAAAAAAGGAGACGAAAAAAAGAAAGGATCATCATTTCCACTACTAGTTTTACGGATGCAGTAAAAATCCACTCGGTGTGTTTAGCTCATATATAGCCCTCGAAAGGAAAAAGTTACGGGCTGTGAAGGAAAGATGACATGGTTGGCTGTGATGATGGAAGGGTACAGTGAAATACTTTTTCGGAATTGCAAGTATTGTCGAGTAACAAACACACTTGTAGTTAAAATGGATATAGTGTAATTATTTAATAAATATTACCACTTGAAAAAACACGGACGTGTAGCTGTTTTTAGATGTCACTTATATAGGATATTTCACTCGCTTTTCAAGTAGATAACCTGGAAAATCGGGAAAAAGCGCTATTGTCTTGTGAAAAGAGGAGAGAGGATGATACAAAGCGATAATTTTGATTTAGTCGACAATCAAACAGTTTAACGACTAAACTCTCCTGCCTTTCCCATTAACGTCCTTCTATTATTTTTCTCCCACATGTACACATTACGTAACCCCGCAGACATCACCGCCGCCACCACACACACATCACTGGCAAAAATCATCGGTCGTCGGTAAATACAGAGATAGGAAAGATAATCATCAACATCAATTCTGAAAATGCACTCAAAGAGTAATCTACCGTCTGCTCCTTTTCCCATTTAATCTTTTACTGTCGTTGTTCCCATTACCGTTTTCACTTAACTGGCAAAACATACATAATTTATATATTTTTAGAAAGCGCTGGGGCGAAGAGACTGACAGAGTGAAGCTAAACTTGAGAAACTTACTGAGGATAAAAAACTGATGTGATTGTGGTGAACGCTGTGATTTACATATATGCTGAATGATGTGCATCAAAAAAATGTTTCGCAATTGCTGACGTTGCTGAAATAACCAGATTTTTATCATCTGCTTTTTATGAAATCCCGAAGCTGAAGTATGTCCTTGAAAAGCTGAAGAAAATTACACACCCCTCTCGCTTCCAGCGTACCCAGTGCCTATGCTTATTTTTTTTTACGTTATCAGTTTTCCTTGCGCCTCTGATACTCATAAAATTGATGATATCGGAATAGCTTTCTGGAAGGTTGCCATGCAAGGGAAAATTGAGTTGTTGTTGAATTCTTTAAACTGTTTTTACTACGTTCCAAGGTAGATCCACAATAATTCACCAATCTTTGGTGTCATCACTCAAAAAAGTTTTAAATTGATTTAAGTGCAACAACGTGAGTGGTATATGTTTAAACTTTTTTATTTAATTATTTTTTGAAGGACAAATATATGCATTTTTAAGGAAAGGTATGACAACACCAACTAGCTCTTTGTAAGAATTAACAA
Source organism: Coecobrya sp. COE2 (assembly GCA_027743765.1). Classification (NCBI taxonomy): domain Eukaryota; kingdom Metazoa; phylum Arthropoda; class Collembola; order Entomobryomorpha; family Entomobryidae; genus Coecobrya; species Coecobrya sp. COE2. The sequence goes on from JAHZMV010006697.1 coordinate 27,345, forward strand.
AGTGTTGCGAATGTATTAGGAAGAGCAGTTGTGCAATTTTCTCATGCAACCCCATAATTGTTATTTGTCTGAAAATTTGAAATTGACAAACCGCTAAAATAGTTAGTATAATGTTAACAATAATTATCTAAAATTGCCTATTAAATTCATGAACTATTAATCAAGTTTTTTTCATAAACGGATTTTGAAAATTTTCAAAAGTTGTTATGTATGGAAGACAGACTGAAGCAACAAAATTAATATATAAGGCTGTTGTATAACAAGGCTTAGTCGTGATACTTTCTCCCGACATTCTAACGAATGAATAATCGAACTGTTAAAGAATGTAAAAATGTTTCCCAATTTTTAAAATATGCCTACGAGCAGTACAATGTACCTAACCTTGTCATCTAAAATATTAGTGAGTATGTCTACAAAAGAAAATATTATTTTAGCCTGAACTCCTGAACAAATGTGTCCTAGATGGTCTCTACGGTCGTAATATCGTTAGGATGTGTGCATATCACAATAAATATAAAATTATGTGACTTTAAAACAGTTTGTTGGTCACAGGCTTTACTTGTAATTTACCTTAAACGTTGTTTATGGTGATGACGACAGTGTTTTAGTCCTGTCTTCTTTTAACAGCCATGTTTTATATCTCACCAACCGGCAAGTTATGAACACAACTTGGATTGATTCATGACACTGTATACATTTATTTATTTAATATTGCCTATAAAAATTGGGAATGGCAGAGAGAGAGAGGCCCAGGTATAACGATACATGCAAACAGGAAATATCTCTTTTCCCTCTGGGAACATTACTTTATCACACAAGAAAGCATAAAAAAGCTGCTGTTGGATTCACCTGTAAAAACAGAGAAAGTGTCTGGTTGACAGGAAAAATGAGAAGAAAAGTGGTATAACACGAAGGTTGGGCCACCACTACAATTTTTACGGCTGCACTATCTGATCATCGTTCTCCTTTTATAGGAAAGTGTAAGCTTGCGTTCCAGATGGTTGCTCCCATTGTTCTTTCTTATTATTATGTTATCTCATCAATCTTTCCCGATCCCTCTCCCTTTTACATTTATTGCTTCTATGTTTTACGGTCAGTACATAGGATGCACTATAAAAAGGAGAGAGTTCCCTGCGGAAATGTAAGAGAGACAGGTGATAGCTAAAAAGGTATTTCTGTGTACCTGTTCCTGCAACATGTATGTAAGTAGGCATGTTCAAAGGAAAAATTATGGTGATGCTGAGACGCTGGCGGAGTCAGTTCTGGTACCCGTCCACCTCCTTCCTTCCTCCTGAAGTATGTAATATCTTTTTTTTATCTCTTTGCCTCTCCACTTTTTACGCTACTGCACATTTGCCTGTAGGCATCATGACTGTATAGCAGTTTTTGGTGTGTTGTGGCTTGTACTAAAACCACCTACATGCATTATTACAACAACAACACCCAAGTCGCCACCTTTCCAAAATAAGAAAATTTACGCAGTATACATAATATAAAGCCTGTAAAATATTTTTCTTCCAAAAGCTAATCATTACAGCTGCCCATTAAAATATTACACTGCTTAAGCTTCTCTGGAGCAAGATGCAGAAAACTTAAAGACTTATCCAGACTTTCTTGAGAAAAATAAAAGAATAATGTGTTTTGTGTGGCTGGTGTGGTGGTGGTGCTGCTACTTGTGTAGTAGTGTCCGTGTTCATTCATGCATAATTTTTTTTTCACTTCATTCTTTATTTTGTGCTTCAAGATTTTTCCTTTTCTAGAAATGATTTACGACGACACAAGATGATATTACTTGACTATTTACCAGTGGCAATGGCCTCCTCTTTATACCACATTCCTTCATCATTCGCCCTTTGATGTTGTGTGCTGGCTCTCTCGCGATAGCCCAGTTCGCTCAATTTCCTCCGGTTCAGCGGAGTTTTAACCAGGCAGCCAGTCACTTGCTGTTTAAAGTGCCATAAACTATGCATTTCCTTTCTTTACGAAAATGGTCGTTTAGCTTAATGGGTTGGGATGTAGTCTCTTTACTCGGCTGAAAAATAGAGGTAAATGCATGCATGTATAGTAAGTAGTACGTAATGTACGTACGTATGATTTTTGTTGCTGCTCGAATTATCCGCTGTTATCATCTTACGAAAAAATGAGTTTGACCAAGTTAAGCGGAAATTGGATGCATAAATATACATAATGTATGCATACCCACAAGTATGGAAGTGAAAGGGATTGAAAATGAAAATAAAAAAGTGATATATATTTTTTGATTCATGATAATGATGATGATCATCCTTGCGGCTCCTCAGTCAGTCCGTCATTATTGATGGCTCTGCCGGGATAATGATGATGATGCATGGCCTACTTGTAAAGTGAATGAAATGATGGAACGTGCCTGGCAAAGTAAAAAGGATACGGGGATGGAAATACGTTGATTCTCATTTGTATAGTGTAGACTACCATCTATACTTTTTTTCAATATACCGATACAAGTATGGCGTCATGAATGACATGGAATATCTTCTACGAACCCATTCTCTCTGCAGTGAAGGAGAAATGAAATGAAATGGACCACTTGCCATAATCACCGCAAACTCATCCAAATAAATAATCACGGTTAAACGAGACAGGCCACGATTTTGCTATAGAACAAAAAGTTAGACAAAACCACTTGATAAAGGATCATAACATGAGGTGATTTACGTTTAGTTTCCTTGCAATAATCATACATATCTGGAATATAGACAAAAACACACAAACATAAAGTGTCGAAAGTGATGGTAAAAAATAAGAGTAAGAAGGAAAAATGTCGTATCAATTATTTTTTACTATCGATTTTGCCAACAGGATGGGGACTAGGGACGACGATGATGTATATGATGAAGGAGTTCGTTGTTTGTAGTGGCACCAAAGTAGTTTCTTTGCAACTGCCACTATCGCTTTCCCCGCCATGTATCCACTTGAAAAACACTTTTGTGCTTCACTTGAATCTTGAATCCATCCAAAAATCGAAAAAAAAACTGGAGATATACGAATGGCTACTGAGCTATATGTAGTTTTGCTGTGCGGCCAAGTGAATTGGACCAGAGAGACGATGTGTTTGTGTAAGCCATCGCACTGCTTCAAATAGAATTTATATATAAAAAATCCATAAATTTTATACTTTTCACAACACCATCCTTTCATTTGCAGCTAATATTTTGGTATTTTTTCCTGGATTTATAGTCTGTTGTCTGTACATACTTTGTTCTTAAAAAATTGATTGATTGATTTGGGATTTGTAGGCATATGGGAAAGGGATCATGCATCATTTATAAGTATGTATGCATATTGTAAAGGGTTACTGTAAAAATTTCACAGTATAACCTTTAGGTGTACACAGCTGAATTGAAGACCTCTAACGCAATCAGTCCTTCGTCTTCTGGAAATTTTCAGAACAGCATTAATATTGTGACATAACATAATATTATAATATGTGGCCTCAGTGTAGCAGACATTTAGTATTCTTATTTCTACGAAATCGCTACGAAAAAGAGTGAAAGGCATTTAAGAAAACTAAAGCTGACTGACAAAGATACTTTTCAACTTCTCCGAATATTCAATGATCATCATGAGATATTCCTCGCCAACTGGTACCAGATCTTGGAAAGGTTTATTTTATTTGTGTGGATGAGACGCATCGACCGTGAATAATTCTGTATATGTAGTTGTTACTCCTGTGGTGGAATAACAGAATTTGAAAAGCTCGACTGTCCTGTCAGAGAAAACGATGATGAGCCAGGAAGGTAGTATAAAGATTGTGCAGCAGGAGCAGTGGCAACTCTACAACATCTAGAGTGGATAAAAAATGAGAATGGATCGAATATCATAAATTATCTTTCCTCTCTGGTGTCATGGCGACGATGATGATGACGGTGCTCGTATACATAGCATGGGCCGTGAGTTGGTTTGAATTGCCTGCGTAATGACATAAGTTAGCAAAGGAGCTGAGTCGTAAAAGCAGAAAAATATCGTCACAAACTTGTAATCTAGGCTTAGGTATTAAATGCATTAACATTATATGCAGTTAAAATTGATTCAAAATCTGAAACGACTTAAAGTTTTCTAAAGATACGATATACGATTTCCAAACCCTATATTGTTTGCCATGAAGACTGGCAGAGTTGAACTTGGAATTATTTTTATACAATAATAACCATCCTTCTGATCCATGACTTGACTGACTAACCAGTTTAGTGGTTAAGTGAGCAAAAGTAAAAATAAGAGGAAACTACATATTTTCAATAGTCGATGTTGTGTAAGTCAACCGAAGGCTTCAACTGAGAACGTGCTAGGAGGCTAAAATCAAGGATTTTTACGATATATTATTTAGAATTTTTATTGGGTCTGGAACAACTTTTCCGCGGTCAATTTTCACACGATTGCTACATTGAACTTTTAGGGATTCTTTCATGTGTGCATAGTGCATAATAAGACTTTCTTGGAATATTTACTTCTGTACGTTCTATTTATATAAATCCGGACCGATTATCCAAGGAAACTTTCTTAAAGAGCATGTAATTTGTAGGAGTAGTGCATTAATTACTGATTTTTCCATTTGTAGTTACCAAGCAAGTTGTCCGTTTTTGTAATCAATATAATATGAAAAAATATCCATGACGACACTTGTCACCATTTATATAGATATATGTAATCTACCTGGAAATGGTCCATATAAAATATCACGAAAAACTAGTTAATAGAAAAAATTGGTTACGGAATTATTGCTTGTACCCACATACCTATTTCATATACCTACGCGTAAGAGTTTTCATATGAATACAAAATAGACATGAAAAAACATACATAAGGCTTCTAAGCCGTAATTATTACTTGTTACTTGACTAATGGCTATTGACTTGCTTCATTTCTTCGACGCAGTATCCTACATTTTACTTATTTACAGTCTTTCCTAGTCTTCTGGATCGACTTGCTTGACATGTTTTCCTCATTCTCTGATCTTGTTTACGCTGATAGAGTCGAATTTTAAAAAGCTGACTGGAACAGACATTAGTATGAAGGTATTTTTAACATTATCAACAAGGCACCTCGCTCTATATATCTGTTCTCTGGCGCCTTGGAACTTTTATACATACATAATACATAATACCTTCCCAAACCTTTCTCAAGAGTCGCATAAAATGTTAGTTTGCATGTTGATATGAACGAATACGTTATTTTAAAGAAGAAGCCTTAAAAAGGATTGTAATTTTTACAAGCGCACAAACCAACCAATCCAATTTTTTTGTACTCCAAGTATACACACACTCCGTATGTTCCACACAAGCAATGTCAAGTTCTTGTAAGTATGGTAACTAGGACGGAAACCATGTTACAATAACGCAAAAAATACGAAAGCGTATGTATTTTACGACATGACAAGGAGAAAATTGTAAAGTTACCAGAACCAACCTATCAAAGACCACACACACACACCGCCCGAACTCAATGGTAGCGAAGGACTTTTTTGGAGTGAAAAAAGTTTTTCTCAAGTTGCTGATATTTGTACAAAGTACATAAAAATGTATAAGGGATATGTATATAAGAAAATGGTGCACTCCACTAACTACCATACTATACACAATCATTATCATGAGATCCAAAAGTGTCTGCCTCTGAGAATGATGCTGAGTATAATTTTAAAAGGGGCCACGTGCACATACACAAAAAGTGCACGTCACTATTCTATATCCAGTATATAGAATTATATATATAAGCTTATGTTGTAATATTACATAGTAAGATGTATAATATTTTAAAAATGAATTCTGTTATGGCCCGTCACTCTGCCACCATCAGCAACCAAACTCTTAAGTAGCACCAACCAATACCACTACATACCTATTTTTATCCTTAATGTCTGCCAGAGTAGGACTAGCTTGTTCATTTATGGCGAAAGTGTTAGCAGTCGTGGAGAGAGAGAGAGAGAAAGTTTCTTCTTTGCAAGTTTCTTTCTCATCTTCTTTCTCTCTCTCTCTCCACCTCTTCCACTCAAGCATACAGATGCATTATATTAGTTGTACAATGTTAAGCAGTTATGAACTTGGAGTTGCTCTTTGGTAAAAGTTGTGTAGTAGTGGTAGGTGGTGGTAGTGGCGGTTTGGTTGTTGTAACTTAAGTAGTTCGTGTTTTTGGTCGGTAATTTCTCTTCTTCTCCCTCTGTTTCCCTTGTTCAACTATTGCAGTCCTGATTGCGACCACACGACGGAGATGATGATGATGACCATGGCAGTATCAAAAAGTTGCGTAATTTCAAAACAGTGGCAGTTTTTATAGTGTTGGTGTGTGTGTGGTCATGTTTGAAGACCCTTTCTCCAGCAGCAAGGGAGTAAGTACAGCAGCGTGTACGTATACTTATGTCTCATTTTAAGTGGTCTCACTTCTGTTTCTTGGCAGGTAGCCTCTTGTTTCTTAAGTAGGAACGTAAACAGGAGCCGTGGTGAAGGTATAAGTCCGTACATTGAAGATTATGGGATTTTACTATAATGGCTTTTTATGAAAAAAGATAAAATGCATACGTGGTCCCTCTAGTGGTAGCACACTTGAGATGGACAGAATAACGCCCAGAAACAAAAGAAGGGAGATAAAAATGGAGAAGGTGGACAAGAAGGAAAAAGGAGTGGAAAAGTACTTTCTTTTAGCAGCTTGACTTTCCAAACTGTTGCCATTGCCCCAAAACTTTATTTGGCTACAACATGTTATTTTATTTTTTAATAACATGCAATAATAAAATTTGTAAACTTTGCTGGAGTTCAGCTCTGGAGTATGAAATGATGAACTCACGGAGTCAGAATGTTTGACACTAACTATGCCGTTAAACCAAATTTTTGTAGTACAAACTCTTGCGCAGTTGTTAAAGCCACCACGATCTCTCTTGTTGGTTATTATTGTAGTAACAACAGTTAAGCACGGATATGAGAATGATCCTAATAATTTCCGGTGCAAAACATGCAATATTAATTAGGTGGATATGTTTGTCAAATTGAATCAGAATGCCTTGTTATTACAACGGGTCAACGAATTTACAAGTTTGCACGTGTTCCTATTAGCTGAATATATTTGAATGTTTTAACATCAAACCGTTTGTTGTACTTAAATTATTGTCCAAATCACAATTTGCATTGTTTGACATGATCTACGTTAAACATGCCCTCTGGTTGCAGATTGTACGACTACTAATTGTTGTTGCTACAGTGTAGGTGGACAAGAAATATGGAAAAAAATATTTTTGCGGTGTCTCAAGGTTACCGCAAAATATTTTTTACATGAACGGTTACATGACATTGTAAATCCGGTTTAGAAATGTAATTGTTATATGAATTTGTGCTGACTTTAGTAAAGAATTCCCACGCTTATTTTTAGCCAAAGCTGCAAAGTTTTGCCAAAGCCGTGATTAAGCTTGAGGGACCAGTAACCTATTATATTTAACGGTTAAAGAATGAAATTTCTGTGAGTAAGTTATTACGTATTATTTTCCTTTACGTAAACTACAAGTTTATGTCGGATTTCTGAAAAAAAATTGAAGGGAAAGACGAAAACACTATCAGTTTATGATTTGCTGTTACAATAGAAATTCTTAGAATAGTCTCATCTTATCATCCTCAAGGCTACAATCTAGTTCTCTGAATCATTATCCTATTTTGGTGAGATCCCGTCTATAATATTAAGCGTTACATTTACGTCACGGATTTAGGCAGTGATTTAAACGAAAAAATATACAATAGCAAAAAGTATTGTAATGAAACAAGAGAAACCTCGTATTGTAGTAGAAAACAAAATTAGAAACTGGGATGAAAACAGTGGTCCGATTTTTTATTGCAAAACTTCTTTATGTACAATATTTTCTTCTTATCTTCCAAATCTCGGGTAAACGGAAATGTCATTGTTTGTAATTACCATTTTAATAGGGGAAATACATAAATAAATACAAATGTGAAGACGAGTCTTTATATTCCACCATTGATTGTTTGGCATACTCGCAAAAACTTGTTGTTTGCCTTGCAATTCCTCGAATTCGCGTAAACGATTCGAACAGGAGTTTTTTTTAAATTGATAGACATTCGAGAAGAAACGCCCACAATAGGTTCAATTTTCTTATTCTTTGCCTACACACTCTTCTTGCTTTACGCTTATCTAACCGTCATTACTATTATTACGCTTCACAGATCCAGTTCACTATAATATGTCGTTTGTATAAGGGTGGGAAGCATCAAATTGGCTTCCTTATTTTTTTACATAATCTTACATAATGTTCAAGTTGGTCTAGTAACCGAACAAAATTTCTCAAATTGCTCATTTTATAAAGGAAATGTACGCATATAATAAGGTTATGATTCGTACGGATAGAAAAAGTGGCACAAACCATACTCGGTTTAATTCTCACAAAACTATTTTCTCTTTTCCCTTTATTTTCATGCATGTACGATTTACTTTTATATATACTCATATTATGTTTCTGTATTATTGTATGATTCGCATTTCAGTTGTTGTGCCCCTCTGGTTTTATAAATCTTGTTGCTTAATTAAGGCTAGTCTTCACGGAGTTCGTAATAAGTAACTTTGTGCTATAATTGCGACACAATTCAATTTACTTCTCATTTCCGGCGTTAAATCTTCACTGGGGAAAATAGGTGAAAAGGCAATTGATGATGGAAAAAGGAAAAGAGTTGTTTGACGCTTTACGGGATTATTTCTATTTAGAAATACTCTATATTTTTTACAACTACAATAATACAACCCATTTTTAAAGCTTGAAGTCAGAAACATACAAACAAAGTGTTGTATTTGTTTCGCGGAACTTTGTTGTTGGAGAAGCCCCACAAAACAAACTTGGAATGAGACAGAGGAAATCTTTGTGGAAAAGGGAAGAAAGCAATGTATTTTATATTTCAAACCGTATTACACAAAGTCGAACGAAATTAGCAGTTGTAAATGAAAGGAATGAAAGTGAAATAATGACTTTCTCCTTTTTTGTTCATGATGCAATTCTATTCTCTCTACTTTTTCATTAGAATTCAATTCTATACTCTTGGAATCAGTCAGTTAGTCAGTCTCTATACATATTATATACATACATACTTGTTCAGATTTACTAATTTTTTTCTCATCCCAACTCCCCCTCTTTCGCTTCGTAGACAAGCCGTAACAAGATTTTATTACGCTTTCAAGAGGAAAAGTTAGAAAATAGAAGAAAAAAAAAGGAGATTTCACTGTCTTTCCCTCAGATTTTTTCTGACTGATTCTCTTGATCAAAATCTAGTTTGGCAATTTATTTCTGCAAAGCCAATAGTTATATACACGCAAGAATACGTACATATCATGTAACAATCTTTGTGAAAACTATGATTATATCCCAATATGTACCCTAAATTTTTTTTAGAAATTTTCATTTAAAAATTACTCAACATATATATAATATTTAGCTATTATAGTATAACGCACGACTTCCACTAAAGTACGGATCTTAGTTCCATAGTAAAGTTTCCATGACAACTTGTAGTATGCATAGAAAACTTTTTGAAAACTCTACAGCTCCACTATACTTGTTGCTGTTCTTGAAAAACTAAGTACTGGGTACTTACTACTTGTCCGTGTCGCTAGCCATAAACAAAAGAAGGAAATAATTAAGAATATTAAAAGTACTACTTCTCAAGCTGAGTTGGTAAAGTTACTGTTTATGGCATAAGAATAGACGGGGAAGAAGATTAGCGCTGACTTTTTACAGGCAGTAATCCTAAAGAAGACAGTGAAAAGGAATCACTTCCACTATACTACTGAATATTTAGTTTGCAAGTAAAATAATAGCAGTGTAGTAAGTTGTAAGGATCCTTGAAGGAATAAAAAACACTACATAAATGCTGGAAAGTCGAAAAGTATGAAAAGTTTGTATACGACTTGTTTAATCCTCTCTCACCCATTCAAAGGAAATTGCTGGAAACTCACCGCGCCACGACCAAACCATGCTACTATTTATGCAGTGAAAAGCAGTAAACTCTGGAAACTGAAACTAATTGTGATAGTAATAAGAACAAATAATGGCAATAATAATAATTTAAGTATAATCTTTTATTTTATGTAGTTTCATCCTACGTCATTTATGTACATTCGTTTTTATAAACAATATGTAGACATGTTTATATAGAATATATGCTAACCGCAAATCCTTTCAGTTTTCTATATACAAATCCCACTGTATATAGTATTTTTTCTCTCATTATCTGCAAACATGGCATTTTGCTCTTATCAATATTTAACATTCAATTACAAGGTTAAACTTGTAACATACTTAAACTTGAAGGAGATGTAAGTTGCATAATTTTTTAATGGTGGCTGCGGATTTTTAATTTGCGTGTTGAGAGGAAGAGTTCCTTTTAAAGAACGTGGACGAGAGAATCTAATTTCGGGATGCCATTTTTTCCTCCTCTCTTACGACGACGACGACGATGATTATGATGATGTCAGAAGCACAAGAGAGGAAATGAGAAAGTAGATGATGGAAGAAAATTTGTTGTCGAAGATATTCAAGTGCTACATAGTAGTCCAAAAGCAGACGGATATGGTGAGTTACTTTCTTCACAACTCATTCTCGTGTGCGTCTATATAAAATGTTTGCATGCGAGAGAGAGATGCCAACTTATTTCCAGGAATATATATGTCAGCTTCTGCAAAGTTTCTCGAACAAGTTAACAAAGCTACGCATAGTTGTCTTAGGAGAGAGGAGAGAAAGCGGCAGTAAAGTGGGAAGATGAGCAAGACATTATAATTACTTATCTTATCATCATCATCATCATCATCGACAGCAACAGAGCATCTTTCTCTCTGCCGTTCATCTTTGAGGAGTTTAGGATGATGAAAACATGGTATGCTTATTCTCTGCTCTCTCGTTTAGCTACTTGTGATCTTGTTCGGAGGAGGCCTATAATTAAATTTAACGCGGAAAAAACTATTTTTCAAGGAACAACGCTCCTCAACATGTTTGTCATGGAAAATATTTATTATGAATGAAAATATACATTCCCTGTGCATTCCTCTTCAATACCGTCGCAGTAGTAGCTTGTAGGCACGCAACTATTACTTAAATGAAAAAAACTGCACTTTTAAACGATGATAGGCCACACAACAGAAAAAAAATTAATGGACACATCTCTCTTTTTTATAAGAAAAGAGAAAAATGCTCGTTTAGCTACAAAAGAGGCAATAAGAAAGCCTAATGATCATTAAGGTAACAGGTTATGATGACGATGATGAAGAGGAGTAATGAAAATGAACGGGAATCTTATGTTTTGTTGAGGTAATGTAGTCTCTTTATAGGCTTTAAAATGCATTATTTTGTAAGTACCATTATATACCACATCATCGTCGTAAAACTACGAGATCGTGTGTCGTTTTGAAGGGAATAATAAGTTATCTAATAATAATAGTAATGATAGCAATAATGTGTTCAGTTTCATCTCTCTCTTATTTTGTTCCCTTCTCTTTGCGTATAACATTTAATCCAACACATGCATTGAATTTCTTTCTTCCACTAGACGTTCATGATCTTACGTAAGTACATGAGTGAAGGTGTATAGAGGAGAATGTAAAACAGGGAGATACGTCAACGAGAGGAAAAGTGAAGTTGGCTGAGAGAGAGAAGAGGGAAGCGAGAGGTAGAAAGGAGGCCAGGAGCCAAGGGTGCAATACAACACACACACAAAACAGGGAACTGGGCTGGACATATATTTCAATTGCACAACTCAGCTCGGCTCCACTCTGGTTCTGTTGCTTGACTCTTCAGCACCATCATTTTCTCTCAGACTCCATATATCCAGAGTTCGGCTCGTTTCTGTCTGCTCGCATAGGCGGTTGTTGTGTTGTTTTGTTGGTAGTTGTGTTGTTCAGTTACTTTCTCCCGTGTTCTTCAAGAGACTGTGGAGGAGAGGAGAAAGCGAGCAGGATTCGATGCCCGACTCTGTCGTTGGGTTTTCTGTTGCTGAAAGCTGAGCTTCTCCCGTGTTCTCTCTCTCTTTCTCCTCTCATCTCTTTTCACTGGTTTCTGTGGTCTAGTCTGGTCTTCTGCGATTTTTTTTTCACTCTTTCATTCTCTCTCTCTTTCTCTGTGTGTCTCTTTATCTCACTTGCTCCGTTTCAATAACAATACAATGAGTGAAAAAATACATATATATCGTTTCGAGTTTTTCGTCAGAGAGTGAAACTGGTACTGGTACAAGAACAACATCACGTCACACCATAGTACTCCAGTTACAAGGTTGCCTCGTGGCTTTTTGGTTAGGGGAAAAGAAGCTGTGCTGCTGTGTGTAGGGAAAGTTGGAGAGTGAAAAAGAGCTCACTTTCCCTGTTCCGTTTCGACACAAGGGAAAAGTTTGCGGCATCGTTTTATATTCCCTTGTCGTTGTTGTCGTCCCCGTCAGCTTATTTTCACTCACACGTTTTACCTTTGCTGCTCTATGATAATGATTATAAATACACCACCTCTCTCTTCATTTTGAGTTTTTCCATAATATATAGTGTGGCATTTGAGAGTGATGTGAACCCAGTTGAATGAGTGAGTGTGGTGGCGGTGGAGTTGAAACGAGGAATAAAAGTTGGAAGGAATGCGAGTTAGAGAAAGAGAGAAGCAAAGGCATTTAAATATTATTATTAATAATGGCAGTGTCAACTTCATCAGTGGCAAAGAGAGAAATGCTTGCAGCTAAATCGCAGTCTGTACAGGTTGTCATTTTCACTAAGAACCTAATTTTTCTCCATTTCTTGTCCCATTATTAACACCTCTCCTCTCTCCCTCTTCTCATTCTCATTATGATGGCGTTCTAGGTGTCTAATGAAATCTCACGTTAAATGATTTTTGCTTGTTTGATAAATTCACAGGGATCCACCGGAGTGGACACTGCGCTACTCTACGAAGCCCATGGTCTCGTAACGGAAATGCTCCTAGATCAGGCCGCTCTTCCAGCCAACATTGTCGCAGGACTGAAGGCCCTTGCTACCCTGTTGAAGCCAACGCCAACTTCCACAATCCACTATTCAAGTCCAAGACCAAAACCTGTCCCGTTAACGTTGTCCATTGACCCGGACTACACTTCTGACTTTGATGAAATTCCATACATGGGAGAGAAAATACCCACGCTACCAAAGGTACGTTTCAGTGAGGTTGATGTGTGTGGATAAAATGTAGGTAACTTGAAAGTTCAGTAAAAGTTTCACCTTTTGTCTTCCTTTTCTTCTCTCTCGTCTCTCTCTTCTTTCTAAAGAGAGAGACACACACACGTGCACATATGTAAGAACAGAGTTAGTGATTTATAGTTATTGCTTCCTTTTATCAACTTTTCTTCTCATTTTATTTCCCATTAACGTTTTCCTCAATAATTCAATCAACAAGTTACTTATATAATATCATCACTGATCCAGTAGTAGTGGTAATGAGAAGGGTGGATTTGAAGGGAGAAAAAAATCCGAGATAAACGAAAATTGTTATGTTCTTACGTGATTCTCAATCACCAATACCACACACATTTTCAGCCTCGTGTTTATTTAGATAGAAACCTCTTCGTAATTCACAATAACAGCAATCAACTCTTCTTAATCACAGGAAAATTTTCCTCTTTTCACTCTATTTTATGTGTGCCGAAAATGCGCCCTTGGGAAATTGCTCTTTCTTCGCTTTTCCTTAATCCACACAACCAACCTTCTCTCGCCCTCCTTTTCTTTCTCCATACATTCATCCTCCAATCCGTGATTAATTAATGAGATTGTCAGTGAGGGAATTAGATTGTCCACATGTGCAGACACTTATTATTATTTTACTTACACAAGTTAGTTCAATAAAATCCTCTATCCCTCCTGCTCTCCGTGTGTCTCTCTCTCTTTATCATACCAAAATACCAGCAACTTTAAAGATGAACCAAGGCAAAGTGCAAAAGTTTAAGAAACTCAAGTTAATAACTCCAAGTATAGCTGTTATTTATTATCCTGGATTTAGTTATTTTAGAGAGAGAGAACATAACAGACAAAAAATTTGCAGTTGAGATATAACCCAGAGATTATGTAATGTTATACGAGTACAGTGCCAGGAAGTTGCTTACGAAAGATGTTATCCGTTCGTGCTGTTGTTCATGTTATTCAATTTTCTTGAAAAGAATAATGACGTGATCATCATGGATTGCACAATAGTAATGATTGAAGATGAGTTGAATATGAAAAGGAAGCCTTACAAGCAGAAAATTCACAATCGTACCGTATCTATTTCGACTTCATCTATCTATCTAGTCGTCTTCTTTTGTCCTCGCTCTAGCAACTGTCGATATAATCAGCTCACGGCGGCACTGACTACTGAGTGCCATGCATATTGGCGAGTTGCCACGGTTAGCTTATGGAAAGGCTTCTCTATCTTCTCTAAAGAAGATGAGAAAGAGGACGAATCACTTTTTTTCCAAAATAATCTGTGATATTTCATGAATGAAAAAGTTGTGGGCAGCGTATTATTATTATTATTTTATGCATTGTGAACGCTGGGCAAAATGTATAAATGCAATAGCTCTTTCAGTCTATACTCTGCCATCACACAGTCCCATTCATTGTCATTATGAAGAGAAAACCAAAAAATAAATCCTCTTATCTCGATGTCAGCAATTTTACAACATCAAATAAATTTCTGGCCTCTCTCCGTCAACATGTGCATAGATTATGTAGTTTGCTAGCTCCAATCAGCTTTTGAAAAGAACACCAAGCAGTCAGCGACAACATCCTTTTTGGAAATAGGAAAAGCGTGCACTTTGCCTGATTCCATAAATTAAATGAGTATTCGTAGGAAATACATTGGCTTTTGGATTTTCTGGATGTAGATAAAATACGTACAAAGTGACAGGCAATTTAAAGAAGGAAAACTGTTATCCCAATACTATATTTAGCTTTAATAAGTATTCCACATGAAAATCTTTTTAACGTATTGAATTGCACTTGTACTTATAATTGGTTACGATATAAACGATGGCTAGTTATATAATCAAAATCTAATAAGCGAAATTCTGGGTAGGGAAAAAAGGGCGTTGCTGCTAACATTCTGAGAAGAATGTCAACAAGTACCTGGACAACCACAACTAGTGCCACAGGCATGCCAACACTTGAACCGCAGCCGCACACGAGACGGAGACGCTCCGCGTCCTTTCGTTCCTCTGCTTTAGGTAAGATGTTATTTTTTATTAATGTATTACTTATATCAAAAATTATTATATCGCTATAAAAGAGTAATTTCAAATCCCCCCACAAATTAACAAGTATGAAAAAAAGGCTAAAAAGGTTATCTTCGCACAGCGCACCCAATAACCCAAGTAAAAAATACTGTACAATATTTACCAGGCATTTTAATGCCCTTTCAAGGCAGCACTTTACCCAAATAGAGCAGCTCACCTTTAGAAAAGAGAAAAATCAAGTAAGAATACTAAACCAGAAATCAGTTTCCAAAAAGTAATAATTTTTAACAAAATAAAAGTCTCCGACTTTCACTACTTTAAATTCGACATGCAAATCTTGACAGTGTCCCAATAGATATCAGTATAATAGATAAGAATATGTATAAAAAGCAGTCAAACTATCTTAGTCGTCAAGTAGCTAATTTTTTGAAAACAGCAAAATTTTGACTAGTGGGAAACCTTGTGCAAAAAAAAGCTTCTGATATAAAAAAATCAATCTGCCTTATTACTAAAATTTAACTTAAATAACGAATCAGCTAAATAACTACCACTCTGCTGCTTATATTTTGCAATATATAAAATTACGCTAAAAACAAAATCCGTATGAGTACAAATGTAGTATATCTGTCCGTATTGATGTTACTTTATAGAATAACATAACAGTAATGTTTATAAACAGAGAAATATAAATCTATTCGTTAATTCGTTTTAATAGCTTTAGACTATTTCGAAAAGCTGGAAAATGAAAAGCTTCTGTAGAAGTGGAGAATAATGATAAAAAATATTAGAGAAATAGCTTTTTTCCTTTGATAAACATTATTTAGTCGTTTATTATATAAATATATACATATAAATCGGGTAGGTGGTGGCGGGGGATGCTATTATCGTGGTGTAACAATAAATAGCTAGATAGACCTAGACAAATACGCTTTATTACAATAATATCCTAAAAAATCGATCGAAAAGCCAAGCTTGGCAACAAAAAAAACGCAAAAAAACAGAACATGTAGAAAGAATGGAATTAGAATGGTAAAATGAAGCAAAAAATACTGATGGCTGGATTAGAGGGGACCCCTGGGAGTAGCCCCACTCAACAGCCATCATCATCCTCAGGTTTGCTCCCATTTACCCTGTTGGAAAAAGAATCAAAACTCATGTCTTCTATGTCATCCTCCTGCTTCAACACGGCTGGGTTTTCTACCACCAACAAATCTGGCACGTCATCTTCCGCTCTTCACAATCTTTCCCAACGTGGATCATCAGCTTCGGTTATCAGTTTGACTCATCTTTCGTCTGCATCCGTGTCTGCCATATTGTCCCAGGCTTCAGGCTCCGGGGCTGGGTCCCTTGGTCAATATCACCATCATGCCTCCCTACAGGCTTCACACAAAGCGCGCAGCTTCTCCGCCAATGCCCTTTACGCTTCCACAGGTTGGCTTTTTACGTCAATAATACAATAATAATTTTTTTATCATTATATAATTCATCATACATTTAACATAATTATTATAACAATTATTTATTATCAATACACGTCAATCAGTCCTTATATTGTATCGTATAAAGAAACGTTTCCTATAAAAAGAAATATGCTCAGCTTCACTTTCCCTTAACAACTTTCTCCACTACAATTCGACCAAGCTGGTTACACATTTCATTTAATTTTATCAGCAAACTTTGAAAATACACATAAAAATAAATTCCAGCTCAACTCCCTTGAAAGATCTAGCAAAAGTTTTTCCAGCGACAGTAATATGAACAAATATATAGCTACTACACATATACCACTCAAAACCAAGCTCTTTACTGATGCGTGAAATTCCTCTGGAAGTTCAAAAGAAAATCGAGTAGTAGGTCTCTATATATTTTCCTTCATTAAGTTTCAAACTTTATTTCAATACATTTTAAATAAATCAAGTAAACAAATAAGTTGAAAGTAAAAAATAACAATAATAATAATAAAAAATCGTATTGCATGCGTAACAAAATGATAGAAGCGCTTGTAACTTTTTTCTCTTTAAAACTCGTTTTAATAATAATAATCTACCTATATGTCACTTCATTCTAACAATGCATCCGTCAAATTTTTTTCTTCAATTTTTCAACGTAACAATTTAATTGTTAACATTAATTGATTGATGAAACAACGTTAGTTATCTTTGTTGTGCCTCGTGTTTTATAAATTTTTTCGTACTTTCTTCTTGTCAGTACATTAACTTTAAAATATTTGTTCGTCATTATCAACTCAAAAGTTAAAACATTTTTTTACGAAACATTTTTTTGTCAAACTATTTTAATGGCATGTTTACTGTGGCGTTTCTACTAGAAACTTATTTTTGATCTAAGTTGAAACGCCAATTATTTCACTAACAGAAAAAAAAACTAGAGAGAAAGTTTCCGTTTTTTGTGTGTGTCCTTCAACAAGGAAAAAGACAATTGATTAGTTTTTTTTTGACAAATTGTTTATTTAACAGTGAATTTTGTTAAATGTATTTTATTGTTAAATTTGAATGTCCACTTCATTCGGCTGATGTATGGTGTTGTTTGATTTGTTTTCTTTTTTGCTGGTGGATCGAATCCAATCTATCCATCACCGTCGTTGATGACCGCCTCTCTCTCTCTCTCTGTCTTGTCTGTTGATAAAACAAAATGTTTTTAAAATAAAAAATTGGAATGCTACTACTTTCTCTACTACTTGTGCTGATGCTGCTACTGCTGCTGTGACGCTACCGTTGGTTGTCTTTTTATATTGCTCATGTCTCTCGTTGCCCCACTCGTTTCCGTTCATTTCTCGGTTCTGTGGCGACACAAAAATGTCGTGCGGGGATGGTCTGTTCAACTTTTGAAATACAATTTATTTCCGAACGTTGTACGTATTTATCCATGTAAATAATATATAATATTATATAAATACTTTTTAATAATGATTGCAAATTGCTCAATTATATAATTAAACAAACGTTTACTTTAATGATATGCTTTTTGTGCTTTCTTAAATGGAAAATAATGTATTGTCAACGAATATTTTTGCTGTTTTCCTCTTATCCTGCCGTCGCTGCATGTATTGTTAATTAATTAATATTTTTGTAATGAAAAAAACAAACAATAATTTCATGGTTTTCTATTTTAATACTAATATCTTATTCGTAAATTTGTAACTACAATATATTCAACTTTTTTGACTGCTGTAATTTTATTATGTAAATTGGTAATGATGGTTCGTGATTTTGATTATCGTATGGAAATTTGTTACGAAAAAATATCTTCTCATATAATTATTTATGAATGGTTTAATTGCTTTGATATTGAAAAAAATGATAATATTTTTTGGGGCATGTCAACTATATTTTTTGCACATGAATTTTTCTGGGGAAAAAACTGAATCCACGCAAAATTTCTACGACTTTGACCTAAACAAAAATATAATACAATAAACAAATTGAAAGGCGTTAGTCATCGCCGTTTTTCTCAAAACGAGTTGAGTAGTACGGCTAGGCAACTTTTGGAGCACGGTCAAAGGAAGACAGTTTGTAGTCTGCATCCTTTGTCACCTTCAGACTTGACACACCTGAGTGCTCTGGCTGCCTCGACAGGGTTTCCCCCATCAGGAGCTAATGCTATTAAATCCGCGTCCGCCTCTGTCTCTGCAGCAGGATCGAACCGGAGTAGTCCAGCGAGTACACCGATTCCGTCCCCAATTCCATCTCCAGTCCCATCCCGCGATCCGAGTCCGTGTAACCATCATCGAAATAGCGGAAGTCGACAACGTGACTCTCTGACAACGCAACAAGACTTATTGGGAGGATCATCGGAGTACATTGGACCAACAAGTAGTAGCAGCAACAATGGTAATGGCAGCAGCAGTCTCCTCTTTCAGCAACGTCACTCGCCTTCGCAGTCTACCGGAAATCTGTTATCCCTTAACAATAATAGTAAAGGTAAGTAACGGTAAATACGTCGGTAATGATGTTGATGCTAACTGGTAAGCCGTAGTGGTGGAGGTTATTTTTTGGTAATCCATTCGCTCATTACCCCACCACTACTTTTAACGTCAGTAGAAACATCAGCAACGATATTTTAAAGACATTAGTTGTCATTTTAAATCGTTAGACTCTACCTCCCCATCGTCATCAATTACAGTACTTGGTGGTCCTGGTGTGTTAATTGGTGGAAATGGTGGACTTATAGAAGGGGACTCGCTGGGGTTGCTTAGCGGAAAGAATCCAGACGAGGACAATTGTTCCACGACAAGCACCCTCGGGGATGGGCCCGGACCTCCTGATAACTCTTCCGGCAACTCAAACTCCCTGAGGCTCAGCCCTGTCACTTTTACGCTTCAGGAACCTCCTGACATCAACGAACCGTACTTTACGATAGATGACGAGGTATGTATATATTTTTTTGCAAGTATTACCATATTCGCTAATTAATTCCCCATCATGACATACAACAGCCAGGTGAAAGGATTGTCATACACAATTTAATACTTTATGACAACAAAATGGGAATGTGAAATAAAGGACAAAGGACAAAACTCGCTTCATAGCACACATTTGAATACTTACTCAAAATACAACGAATTTACCTCTAGTCATCATCCTCTGTCATCGTTTTTCATGATCTTGTAATTTCACATTCCAATTTTCTCTCATTCCTTCAATCATTCTCGAATCAATTTTCATTCCACCCAGCACCAGTTGGAAATAAAATCCTTCCCAGAAAATGCTTGTTAGTGGGATCATACATTCCTCCGAAATACCTACTGCAAACACACACAAACATCTTCTTCACTCACATCATCGGCTTATGTAGGTATTTACGAGATACCAAAGAGCATCAACATTCTCCTCTTTCCTCAAAACAACCGTCCCAAATCACAAAATAGATTTGAGCGTCATCACCATCATCATCATCATCATCAAGATGAGCATATCGTCAAACAAGTTAATGAGCAATTTCATCGCCTACTCACTCACTCTTCCTTCTTTTACATCATCACCAGCTTTCTGCATCGTGTAATGTTATTGTATGCACGAGAACATGCAATGAGAACACCTCCTTCCGCCTACTTTCCCCACCAACCTACTTTTAACCATCTATATGAACAGAGAACAAGTTTCTCCAGCCATTTATTTCCTCCTATTGTCTTCCTTTCCTCTTTCTTGATCCACTTTTCTGACATGCATATATATAGAACGCGGCAAAAGCAGCAGCAGCGCAACGTCGGCGTATTATGTTTCTATCAAAGAAACTTTACTACCATCCATCCATCCCAGTCGCATCATCATTGAACTCGTAATTAGTAATATTGATTTTCATCAGGGAGTCAGACTCCCTATTTTCTTCCCTTCCATTCTTACACTTTCCTCATTCTTCTCATCTTTCTAGTTGTTATACAACTGTGATACCTACATACTTTCTTACCACCATTTCAGCCGTTAAAAGGGCTACTTTATTCTCTACGTACAACGGTTAGTTAGTTTAAGCTGATCAGTATCGGATCAAATAACTAGAACTAGATAACCAACCTCACGACGTCATCATCTCTGTCCTCGACTTTGTTCCCCATTTTGGGGATCACATGTAATATTATTAGGAATTGTCGGCATAATAATAATATCATTGTATCGAAAAAGACTTGTCTCGTATGGAAAAGCGTACAGATAAATCAGACAATGCTGCCATCAGCACACACACTCACACGTCCTACTTTGTTTGTGTGCCAGCGCGCGTCCAAGATTGAAGCCAGAGATGAGCAATGAACAAGATGATTAGAAGACACGAGCAACCACACACGTACTCATCACCATCATCCTAATAATCACACGTACGGATAAATGGCCAACAGCAAAATAACAGAAAAAAAAAGTTTGCTCTCTGGATATATTGTCTCTATACTTACTTTTTGCTACTTTCACTTTGTCTTATGGGTGGGAACGTGAGCGTGAGAGAATGCCAATGAATAGAAATGATGTGGAAGTATAATGAACCCGGTAACAAATGAAAAAACTTTTTTTTGACACTTTTCTCATGTTTTATTCATTGAAAGAATAATGGGGAAATAGAAGAGAAGAGAGAGTCATTTGAATCCTTTGTTGTAGCTGTGACAGGACAGGAGAGAGAGAGAGAGAGAAAGCAAGGAGAAAGCGGTAGCTGTAAGGGTGAAAGGTAGTGATGCGAGAGAGTCTGAGTGAGTGAGAGTGAGCCTCTCACACGCACATGGTGTAAAAGGGAAAAGAGAAGAAAAAAAAGTTGTGTTACACACACCTGCGGTGGTGGAATTTCTCCTGGTTGGATAATAAATAGAGCAGATGACAAGGTAGTGTGTATAATTGAATTGGGTTGAAAAGTGAAAGAGGGAGGGAGAGAGAGAAAGTGGTATGAAATTTGGGTGTAAGACAAACTTGGTTGATTATGACTACCCGACCTACTACGTTTTTTTTATCCAGCTATATAGGTGTCATTCATGCAGCAACTATTCATTGTGTATGCATCATGGCTGGAAGGAAAAGTGAATAGAGAGAAGTGGCGATGATGATGATTTTGATGAGGATGATGATGATGGTAGCGATGAGTTGTTATTTATTAGCATAATCAACTGGCACCACCACCACTATCCCAACTCATATCATATCTGCCAGCAGTAGTGCCAAGTTCAGAGAAAAGGGGAACAAGTATAAAAAAACAAAAGATGATGATGATGCATCTGGCTGTGGTGATGACGGCGTGTTGTTGGCGTTGTGAGATGATGTACATTGCATATTCAGCAGTCATGGCTCATTAGAGATGAGAAGAATAATTAGGATCCTTATTGTAGGTGATATAATAATAATAGTGATGATAATGATAGGAGGCGGAGAAGGGAATAGAATAATGTAATGGTGTGGTACAATTATGCTTGTGATAATGTTTGGCTATTTGGCTGCTACTCTCTCCTGTTTTTAAATGAAGTTTCGGGGAATAAGTATTCTGTGTAAAGAGACGTAGGGCGATGGTGATAAAATATGGTATTTGTATTTTTAATGAAGGGTCGGGAGGATGTGATTGTCACGTCCGATGGGATACGCTTTGACCTACAAGCGATCGCTGTGGATCCACTCTTGTGTCGGTTACATGAATGGGACTACCCAATTTTTGATTTGGAGAGGAGCTCCAAAACGCAAATACTCAGTCACGTAAGTGGTTTTGGTTTCAGGACGGCTTGTATGTGTGTGTGTGTGTGTGAAGAAGGCCACCAGTAAATTCAGTTTGTGTCTGGTGGCATACGTTCATTTGTAATAACGTACATTACTTGTGTGGATTTTTAAAACTTTTTAGATGTGTTACAAAGTGTTCCTAGAGACAGGACTATTTGAAACGTTTAGAATTCCAATCCAAGAATTTATCACGTATTTCCATGCTCTGGAATTGGGCTACCGTGACAAACCATGTAAGTTTGTTTGATGTTTGCATAAATATGAAACTGTATTTGGTGAATTTGGTCTTCAAATTTTTCGGTTATGTGTGCTCCGTCGCTCGGTGCAACCAAGTAGATTAGAGGAAGGGCAAATAAAAGCTTGATCGCGCCACCAGCATACGTATTGTTTGTTATATTTAATGGATTAAAGAGTATTTATTGATTTTGTTTGTGGAAACAGATCATAACAGGATGCATGCTGGTGATGTGCTCCATGGAGTATACTACTTAACATCTCAAGCCATTCCTGGGTTCCAGATGGTTCCTGCTGATCCTGAGACACCAAGCGCCTCTGGTAAATGACATGATGTTGTACCGAAAATGATATTCATTCCTAGCGTTAATTCAATAAAATAACATAAACATGGTGTTAGAAAGAATATATGGATATGCGAGAGAGCTAGCTAGAGATTTCCTCTCTCCACACTTTCCCCACTTTTATAAGCAACATGAACTGTGTAGAGTAAAGTACATATTTACATTCATGAACGTCTATTTATACAATGGAAATTAAATTTTCCTCTGGCAAGGCTACAGGCACACAATTCTATTGAAAGGATGGAGTAGATTTTGAACGAAACTTGTCTTTAAGTGTGAGCAAAATCATGATAAAGCATACACAACATTTCCTGCATCAAACGGCATTAAGGGATCATATCAAATAAGCGAATGTATAATTTCAAAAAAAGCGTTTTCGGCACGCTGCATTTTAAAATCAGTATAGAATATTTACCCCTTAAGAGATTGCATAACTTTCTAAAAAAATCGTGTCTCAAATCAAAGAGTAGCAGAAGAAATTTTCACACAAAAATGCGATATCTGCAGAAAAAAACTTGTTTCTGTGTGTCACATGCATAGAATATCCTAGTAGTCTTCGCACCATTGACCAGGAGAAAATTGAAAACTTGAGTATTACTAAAGTGACGAAAGTGTCTTAATTTGTTTGATTTGATGATGTTAAAGGAACTATAGGAGCTTATTATTACTAGCAACGATTTTGGGAATAACGGGCAATAGAATTTTAGGGTAATACTTGTGTAGAATAGCACGCAATGTGGATTCAGACAGTGTACGTTTTTGAAAGAATGCAAATCCTAATTTTGTGCTCGATCGGATCAATGGTGTACTTAAATTAGATTTTTATAGAATGTAGCTGAAAAAGTGTGGAGGAATTATCGTATATTATGTTTTATTTGACATATCCAAAGGGAAAAGTGAGTTCATGTGGTATGGTTTGGAATGCATGTTCTGGTGAAAGTGATATCATGTGTGCACACTTTATATTATTTGTTCTGCCGTTGTAGACATTTCTGGACAACGTGCTTGGTTTAACGTAGAGGAGGCCTCCCAAGAGGGGCTCGAAGATGGGGACAATGGTGACAAAGATTGTGGCGGTACGAATCCTGGAGATGATGGGGGTGAGCAAGATATTACCACAGCGGATGACCTCTCAACTGCAACCACTAGCTGCCAAGAGACTGACAACGAGGAAAATGATGAATCATCTTATTCTGATGACAATCCTACCAATTTTTGCAGCAGGGTTAGTGCTGGATTCGTTGGGGGTGGTAATACGTTCCGCCGTAGAATTTTCTGTTTGCAGACGAAACACTTACAGGACAATCATCGTCATTGGATGGGTGTGATCAAGGTAATCTTACTAGGTTTAATATTCTTCATGAGTAAAAGTTCAGTTGCATTATGAGGGCATATTCTTTGTCAGGAGGAAAATAAAAAGAAAGATGAGGCTGTGACCACTGTGAAAACGGAGTCTGTAGCCATCTCAACAGAAGATCCTATGGAAACCATTGAGGAGGAAAACAACACGCCACATTCCCTAAACAGAAGCTTTAGTTTTGTAAGTCTTTGCGCACATTTTAGCATTTACAAAAATATTATCTCTGTGTGCATCATTACATCATTGTTGACTTTTCATTTAATTTCTCATTGCATATTATTATAGGAAAAGGAAGATTCCAAGCTGTGATCCTGCTTTGCTGTGGTGAACCGTTATCCAGAGTAAACCTGCTTTAAAACGGATTCCTTCTAATGGTAGTGATCTTTTTTAAAAGAAACATTAAAAATCGGTGCCAAAAAATACACAATCCATGGAACTTACAATTATAATGTAAATAAATAAATTATAAGTAGATATACTTTAAGATAATACATTTAAATGCATATTTAGTATACACATGTGTCATCATAATTATATTAAAAAAAGAGTTGGCAACTATATGAAATCTGTTTTATATAGCAAACGATTAAGGACGCCATATTGTTTCCTCTAGTATTCTTGTAGTCTCTTAGACATTAAATCGGTGAATTTAAATGCAAAATCGAATTACATCATTCTTTCCATTGCCCCCTTCTTACAAAACGCATTAAATTGTATTGTAAGAACGGAAAATGCTACACGGCAAACATATATTTTTGACAATGATAAACATAAAAAATTATTAAAACTGACACACAAACAGGTTTCCTAGTTTACACACTCGTACATACTTCATCTTCTCAAAGAACAAGTTCATGACGGCAACTTAAAAAAATAAATTCCAAATTATAATTTTTCTAGATAGAGTTCTGTCATAAAGTAGTTTTTCACAAAGATAAAAAATATTTGATATTTATAAGCTTAATAGCTGTGCAATTAGAGTTAAACGTTTTATTGTCAGTTAATTGTTCACGGTTATTACAAAATAAATGGAAGAAGCTGCTGAACCAAACCAAGCATCAAATTTTGTCGCTAAAAGAAAGGATGGTATATAAAACATAAGTTTTAAACAATATATTATTATATATCAATTCATGGAAAAAAAGTTTCTTTCTTACGACACCGATACGAGACCAACGAAAAAAAATCATAATAGAAAAAAATTATATTTGGTAATCATTTTTATGAAATGAAACAAGATAAGATGGAAAATATATAAAGCTTCCTTAACGAACACTAACATAGATATATAATTTAGTTATGTATTGTGCATAGTAGAGAATATAGTAACGTTACATGTCATGGGTAAAGAAAAATAACAATATTGATATTTATGTGAAGTAGGCAATAGTCGATTTAATATATGTGACGTATGTGAATTTTGTGTATGATTATATAGCACAAACCTTAGTGTTTTCCATTTAAGTATATTAAATGATTAAATATGTACGTGTACGTGTCATGTCATCCATAAAATAATTTCTTGGGGCGTTGTGTTATTTTCCTGTTGATGTATTGTAAAATTATATATATGTGTGTAATATTATTATATGTTATTATGTAGGTGATGTCGAAAGTATTACAGAGATACAAAATCGAAATAATTTAATCTACATTAACTCATAATTTAAATGTATTACTTTTTTAAACATAAATGGTTGTATTTGACTAGGAAGTATATTATTGTAGAAATCCGTAGAAGTTGTCCGTTTCATCAACATTTGACAAAAAGAACGTTTGCCAAAAAAATTATTTCGAGTAAACTATCGTTTAGCTTCTAATAGAAAAGTGTTACGGTATATTAAAGATATTTAAGTAATCATAGGTTATTTAAGTTTTTGCTGCGTGTCTATTTAGGTTGTTTGTATGTTTTACTATATCTACTCGTACTTTACCTTGGCTATCGATATTTTCGTTCGAGATCAGTTCTTCAACCTTGACAAACGGAGGGGATACATCGTGGAGAACGCCACACTCGTCGGAGAAGGAAAAGATGTAGGAAAGGTAACCACTTTAGCCAATTAAGTAGGTGTGAAATGAGTACATAAATAGAACCTCCATGACCTGAGTTATGCTTCGTATTACCTGTGTATAACAAGCTACTAGTGTGTATTTTTAAATATTATAATATTATGTTATTGTCGAAAGTATCCGTACATACTTTAGTTAAACATATACCTTCCTAATTAAATTTATCTTGTTATATTAAATGGGTATAATATGTGTGGTGGCAATGCTAACAATAGTTTTATCCATTTTATTTTAATAATAAACTATTATTATAATATGATTATATGCTCTTACAATTTTAGTATGGGTACATGTGTTTGTATACGGCATATACATAATATACACTATGCAAATGGCTAAAGATTTTTATGACATGAGTTGATCAGAACTGGAGAAGGAATATGAAATTGAAATACGCGTACAATAAATTAACTATTTTTGGAATAAGCTGTCATTTCACTAAACTGCAAAAAATGTCATTTAGTCTTTCCTTGGCTTTATCTTGGCAGCTATATATTGGATTGTTTAGCAGGATTATATTTTAGTACTTGGTAAACGGTTTTTAATAGGCTTCCTTGTTGCGGTCGTTCATTGATTAAATCAAATTAAGTTATCATCATCACCGACATCTCTAGAAAAGTCAAGTCGTACTAACTACATCAAAAGGAAAGATTATGATTGTTTTAATTTCATCTCCTGACAAACTAAATTAACTAAGGAGGCACTAGGCTTTGATTTAATTAAACACACTGGAAGATGACAATGAGTACCATCAAAATCAAAAGTATGGACTAAAAACTATAGACTATATATGTATGTTTGCATTGAAGGATGGAAAATAGAAAAGAATTATATATACCTATCTAATATAACTTTAAATATATTCTAATTGTAATAGTCGGAATATATAAAATTAATATTTGTTAAGTGATAGAGAAAGTTTATCTGACTGTACCTACCTACTATGCTAAAGATGATTTTACAAAGTTTTTTGTGTAATGATATCAAGTAAAGTAAATCATGACTATCAGAAAAGATTGATGAATCACAATCAAATTATTAAAAAAAAAACTCCAATCGGCCGTATTATTATCATCAATTTGATCTGATCTAATGACGAGGATGATTAGCATTTCTATGTAACTAAATATACAATTTTCACAAGCAATTGTACAGTCTATTTGAATGAAAGTGAGAATAGTTTTCGTAAAGTGAATTCATAAAATAATACATATAAACAAACGAATCTCATTGTCATGTTTCATGTCGGCGTCTTCTGGGTAAGCGATGCAATGCCATACGTAAGATAATATATAATATGTTAAATTGTACGGTATTATTGTACGGTAAGGAACAAAATCGTAAAACTTATATATGAACCGATAAATTAAGTAAAATAATTAAATTATTACTGTGGAATATGTGTATCATTTATGTCTGGAAATACAGCAGTAAACTGTTGAATGTACCAAATATATACACACAAAGTCTACAATTTATGTATTGGGTTTATTCTCATGTTCATGATGCATATACTTTTGGCCTCACTAATTTATTAAGCAAAACGGAATTAGATAAGTAGAGTTGTTAAAAAATTTCGATTTACTATTTTCTTTTTCAACAATCACAAAAACCAATTGCAAGAATTCTCTTGAATAATATTATCCGGTAGGAATGAATATGGAAGAAAGGAAATACATGACTTGAACTAGACGTTCTCTTAAGCTATTTTTAAGTAGGAAATACAATTTCGTTTGTGAAAAGAGGATGATTAATTTAAGCCTTTTGCAGACGCTCCTTCAACATGGTTTCGAGTTTGATAGCATCAGCAGCGAATTTCCTGATCCCATCAGACAATTTGTCAGTGGCCATAGCATCCTCATTCATCATCCAACGGAATTTCTTTTCGTCCAAGTCCACCTTCTTAATGTCGAGTTTTTTAGCTGTTTAGGAAATAAAACAAAATCAAGTTAACATACACCGATACACATAAAACGGGTGAATTTTCATCGCATACACGTTAAGTACATGAAACTTACCGGCAGATTCGTTGAGGTACTCTGGAATAGGCTCATCGCTGTTGCTTAGTTGTTCCAAAAGTCCAGGGGAAATAGTGAGTAAGTCGCATCCAGCCAGAGCCTTGATCTCACCAACGTTACGGAAAGATGCACCCATAACCACAGTTTTATATCCAAACTTTTTATAGTAGTTGTACACCTGGGTGACGCTCTTCACACCGGGATCACTTAAAGGCTCGAAGGTCTTGTGCTCCGTGTTGGCGACATACCAGTCCAAAATACGGCCGACGAAGGGAGAAATCAGGGTAACACCAGCCTCAGCACAAGCTATGGCTTGGGCGAAGGAAAACAACAGGGTAAGGTTGCAATGAATGTCATATTCTTCCTCCAGAACCCTATTAAATATACAAACATGACAACATTTATTTCAGTGAATTTTTTATCCCATTCTCATTGTTAGGCAATAGTTGCAGGAGCATAGTTATAGCACATGGCCAGTGGCGTGATTCTGATAATGACTTGTGCTTCCTGACTCCTGAATGACAAGCCGGTTTACACGTACGGCAATGCGTGATTTGCGTTTGGATGAGCTGACAGCTGCACATTTCTTATCAACGTGCACATTGGCTAGTTTTACATGTGACACTGATATAGAGTTTATCATGCGCTTGTTCTTACTTGGCTGCTTGAATTCCTTCCCAGGTGGATCCCAACTTGATAAGAATACGTTCCTTGGGAATGCCAGCTTCTTTGTAGAGCTGAATGAACTTCTTGGCTTTGGCAATGCTGGCCTCCTTGTCGAATGAAAGCCTAGCATCTACCTCGGTT